>PVJI01022904.1:0-24474 GCA_004026765.1 Micronycteris hirsuta
CCCCCACCTCCTCCACCTCTTCCACCCCCACCTCCCACTAAACCTTCCGAAGCCCCTTCTTTTGCCAAACGACTGCAGCAGCTCATAGAGACCCTGAAGGGGAAGACCCTTTCCAGCGGAAGAAGCAGTGATGAGGCGGAGGTTGTAGGCTTCCCAGAGCTGGCCTTGCTGTCAACAGACCCAGGGAACCCGTTACGCCTGAAAGGGAAAGAAAAAGATGAAATAAATAAATAAACAAGTATTTCTGTAATAAGATGTTTTCTGGACTTCTTATCTGCCCCCTCAACTCGACTCCGACCCACATCGACCCTCCCTCCCTCCTTCATCCGCTGCTGACGGGCTGCTGTGCGGCACAGTGTACAGGACGTCAGCCGTGTTTTGTAAACACTGATTTTTGAAACGGACAAGTTGACCTGGGCACGCGGACCAGGTCTGGTCTTCACCTCCCACAGAGTCTTGGCCCCTGAAACCAGTGGGGCTGGCTCCGAAACAGCATCTGTGGGGGCGACTGGCTGGGCAGAAGGGGTGTGGGGCCCCTCCACGGGGGACATGCCGTCCTGTGGTATGGAGAGAGGACCCATGAGAGGACTGTGTGTGGAGGGCGGGGTCTCTGGGCGGCCAAGCGATGACCGTTGACCACAACGCGCAACTTCACTTGTGGCTCCGGGGGCGGATTGAACCCTGTCTGTTCAAGCTCTTTTCTGGCCTGTGATTAAACCCCATCACTTCCTGGGTTCAAGCCAACTAGAAAAAGTATTTACCAAGGCTTCCCAGGAATTGCAGTGGGGTGCTTCTCGATGCCTGTGAGCTTCTAATGGTTTCCTTACCCTTTGGGGGTCGTTACGTTTAGATCTTCCATGGCAAGGAACAGAACCCACTGTGAGCCGGCTCAGTGAGAAGAGGAAACTGTGTCCTGTGAGGTGTCACCTGGGCGCGGGAGGAAGGGCCAGCGGCAGACACCAAACGGCACGGGGCCTGCCGTTTTTGCCGAGTGGCCGGCCCACCTGCCCAAATCACTCGTGGCCATTTGCAGATTCCCGGGAAACAGATCCCGATGGGCTCAGGCGCACACCCCACCCTGGCCAGCACAGAAACACGGCGTTCCTGGGGAGTAACCCCTCGTGGGAGAAAGAAAACTCCTGGACCCTGGCTGAGCAGCTGCTGAAGGCGGCAGCCACGCTCCATGTCCAGGAAGCTGACACGCGTGTCAAGGGCGAGGCGTTCCCGGCAGGGCGGTGCAGAGCAGGGCCTGGAGCCCTGGGTGAGGGAGGCTGAGGGGCCGGCGCCTTTCTTCCTGGGACTGGGACGTGCGCTGAGGAGCGGCCAGAGTCTTCGCTTGTGGGACTCACCGTCTGCCCAGGTTCTAGCCCTCAGGAGCCCTGGGCAGAGCGTTCAGAGCAGAGCCGACACCTGCAAATGCTCAGACTTGGGGCTGCGGGGGGAGATGCTGCTGGAGGGCCTTAGGCTTACGGGCAGGGGGCACTTTGGTGTGCCTCTGGGGCCCCACCGTGACCCCTGAAATGCTTGGGCCACACAGGAGGGCTCGCACACTTGTCCGAATGGCCTGCAGCTCTGTATACAGTAGTCTTTTGCTTGAATGAAAAAAAAATTCTATCTGCCTTGGCTAGGAGCTGGCATTGCTGAGACTGGAGCCAGCCTGATTATTCATTTCCTTGCCTTTGGGCTGTCTCCTCTAAAGCTCATTTCTTAATGTCCCCACCGGGATACAATCCTCATACCTGGGGCTCCACACTAGTCACCCTCTAAACAGTGAGTGAAACCCAGGGTGCTGGTCACAGAGCAAGACAGAAGCCGAATTACGAGCCACATGGTCCAAAGAGCAGAAACAGTAATGGCAGCAGCTCAGAACCTGGCCCTTGCTAGCCATTTGTGAGCCAGAGCTGGGGCCTGCCCATGGGGGCCGTGGGGCCCCTCCCAGAGTCCCCAGTGGTCCTTCCTGAGCCCTCCTGCCCCTGCCCTCCCCAGCCCTAGGCAACCTCAGATTTGCTTTCTCTTGCTATGGATTAGTTTGCATTTCTAAGGAGGAAAATGGAGTCATACGGCCAGTACCCTTTTCTGTACAGCCCCATTCGGTCCACATGGCGCCTAAGATCCTGGTGTGGCAGACTGTGTCCGGGTTGGTTCCTTTTTGTTGCTGGCTGTCTCACTCTACGCCTGGACCGCATTTGTTTTTCTGTTCGGCTGTTGCTGGAGGTTTGCTTGTTTCCGTTTGGGCTCTTACAGACAGAGCAGCTGTGTGCATTCTTTTATTTATTTTTTTTAAGATTTTTAAAATTTATTTTTAGACAGAGGGGAAGGGAGGGGGAGAGAGAGAGAGAGAAACATCAATGTGTGGTTGCCTCTTGTGCGCCCCCTACTGGGGACCTGGCCCGCAACCCAGGCACGTGTCCTGCTTCGAAATTAAACTGACAACCTTTGGATTCACAGGCTGGCACTCAATCCACTGAGCCACACCAGCCAAGGCACATTCCTTTTATTTTTTTTTTTAAGATTTTATTTATTTATTTTAGAGAGAGGGGAAGGGAGGGAGAAAGAGAGGGAGAGAAACAACAATGTATGGTTGCCTCTCACATGGCCCTCACCGGGGACCTGGCCTGCAACCAAGGCATGTACCCTGACCGGGAATCGAACCGGGACCCTCTGGCTGTCAGCCCGTGCTCAATCCACTGAGCTACACCAGCCAGGGCTCCTTTTATTTTTATTTTTAAATCCTTAACTGAGAAAATGTTTATAGATTTGGGAGAGAGAGGAAGTGGGGCGGGTGGGGGAGAGGGAGAGAGGAACACTGATCAGTTGCCTCTTGTGCACTTGAACGCACAACCTTTTGCTGCAGCGACAACACTCCAACCAATGGAGCCACCTGGCCAGGGCAGCTGCGAGCACTTCTGTCCAAGTCTTTGCAGCACAAATGCTTTCATAAGTCTTGGCCGAGTACCTGCACACAGAATGGCTGGATCATGTGCTAGGTATAGGTTTTGCATTAAAAAAAAAACTGCCCTTTTTCCCCCCAAAGAGGTTGCAATACGCTCCATCCCTGGCAGCTTGTACGGGAGTCCCAGTCCCACAGGCTCCTCACCAACACTCAGTATGGTCAGTCCTTTTCACTTCAGCCGTGCTGACAGGTGCGTGGTCATGTCTTATTTCTGGGTTTTCACCACGAATGAAGTGGTTTGTGAATAGGTTTAAAGCATTCTGAATGGATACAGTTAAGATTCCTATCAGTGAGGTAAGAGGACAATCACTTTTGACGGTAACAAAATGGGGAGGGCACCTAGGGAAACAGGGAGGTAGAGAAAAAACACCTAACATTAAATTTATGCATGTGGCACTTGGGTTTTTCAAGTGTGACTAGCTTTGATGGAGAACACCTGAGAGAAACATCAACAGCAGCCGTCCGAGGGCAGCTTCATCTTCGATCTCCACCTGCTGTCTTTGTGGATTCAATTCCAGGAGCAACCTGCTTACGAAATGGCAGGTCTGTTTCCTATATAAAGATATCCAGCCCTGGCTGATATGGCTCAGTGGACTGAGTGCCGGCCTGTGAACTAAAGGGTCACGGGTTTGATTCCCAGTCAGGGCACATGCCTGGGTTGCGAGTCAGGTCCCCAGTAGGGGGTGCGGGAGAGGCAACCACATACTGATGTTTCTCTCCCTCTCTTTCTCCTTTCCTTCCCCTCTCTAAAATAAATAAATACAATCTTAAAAAAAAAAAAAAAGAAATGTCAAAGCATCCAGTCTCTCAGAACCTCTCTGAAGTGACTGCATCCAAATAACAATGTATTTAAAACAAAACTCTCAAATGACTTATCATGCTATGTGGATTCTTAAAGATGAACAAAATTGTGGTCCATTCTCAATTTGTCAGGTTAAATTAAAAGTGACATCCCAGCGGGTCCTTTATTCATTGCTCTCACACATCTATTACACAAAATACACAAACCTCTATTGTGAGCTCCGTTTTTCCAGGCAGGGAGCGCCATTCAGAAAGGTGCTTCCAGGCACCACATCGTCTTCATCACAACCCGAGTGTCTAAAAACAAGTGTTGGGAGGGACCTTAGGAAGCCATTCAGTATATTTCTTAATATTTAAATTTTTATTCTCTTAAAAATGAAAAAGATTTCAAATAGAAGACTTCATGCCCTGGCTGGTGTAGCTCAGTGGATTGAGCGCGGACTGGGAACCAAAGGGTCCCGGTTCGATTCCCTGTCGGGGCACATGCCTGGGTTGCAGGCCAGGTCCCCAGTGAGGGCCGTGTGAGAGGCAACCATACATTGCTGTTTCTCTCCCTCTCTGTCTCCCTCCCTTCCCCTCTTTCTAAAAAAAATAAATAAAATATATATAAAAAAAAAAGAAGACTTCATGACGATTCCTGCCCAAGAAGTTCCTAAAAATTTTCCTGTTGCCCTTTTAGTGGCTGATCCTTATTCCCTCGTGTTCGGTCCTCCCTGGAGGCGGAGAGCAGCTGCCATCTTGTTTCTCCCTTTGGGCCCTTCAGTAAAAGCCCCAATTAATAACGTGAGACTCTTCGACCATGTCAACAGCTCCTTTTTTCTCTCCAGACACTACTTCTCAGAGGTCTTATTTTATAACCTGTACTTCATTCCTCCATGTGTCTGCTCTCTCTCCGCGGAGTTCCAGAGCCCAGCATCCCAGCTGGAACTGAGTCAGCAGAAGGTGCGTGTTCTCACCTGCTGGGGCCAGATCTCTTGTGAGTGGTCATGTCGCAGGAGAGCCCTGGCTTGCCGTCTATCCGCCAGCCGGTCATCGTCACCACCACCCACAAACACAGGCGCGTGGGCGGCTGCTTTCAGGGTGACAGGGGCGTGCCCTTTCCAGGAAGCATTTCCTGGGCCGTCTTGCTGACCTTTCTAGTCTTTGCTCATTTTTGCTGCTTATTTCCAACAAATAAATGCTTTGGTCTTGCCCCACTGATTCTTTTCTTTCCGCCAAAGCTGTAGAAAACACCAGTTTTGACCAGCAGTTCAATGAGAATTTATTCATTTCCACGATATTGTTCATTAAGATGATAAGGGAAGAGCGCGCAGAGCCCAGGAGAGCCGGCCGGCGCTGTGTGTCTGCACGTCCCCGCTGGCCTCGCGGTCACTTCACTGTGTCAGGCACTTGCACGCGAAGCCCAGTTCATGCTCAGTTTGCTCCGACACATTTCAGCTGGGCCGGAATCAAAGGACCCCTCAGTCTATATACTTTGAGAGCATTTGTAATATTTCATTAATTTTAATTTTGTACTTTTACATTTTCGAGGTAGGGATCCAAGCTTCAGTAAGTTTCCACCTTGATCAAGATGACCTAAACATCGCATCACATTAAAGCAGTCAAATAAGCTCTTCCCTTCCCACACGCTGACCGCCACGCCCTGCTGCAGTGACTCTCCGAAAGGGAAGTCCACACAGAGAGCCAATGGGCTGTAGATGCAAAAGAACTTCTGTCCCATTTTCTAGGAGGTGTTTTAGTGGCTTCCAGTCCATTTAAAACCTGGTAATGACTCTTCAGAACAAAGTCCCTGTTGAAGTGCAATTGGCTTCAGAATTTTGGGGAGAAGCTCTGGTGGCTGACACAGACACACCGTTAGCAATGGCTGATCCACGCCCCGCCCCCCACACCTATGAACCTGCCAATCACCCCCCAGGAACACGTCCCAGCGCCCTGCCCCTGAAGTCCTGCCGCCACCAGTGGGTCTCTGAGAGAGTCCCGCACAGGCTCTCCCACTTCAGGATTTGGGCATTTATTTCACAGCAGAAAAGTCTGGATCAGGGTGTTTCTGTTCTGGTCGTAGAAGCTGCATGTGGTCACGTCCGGTGGACAGATGTGTGCGCACAGCTCGAGGTGGTCCTGTTGGTCCCCTGTGGGGACAGGTCTCTCCAGCCCTTCCCCGTGTCTCCTGCCGATGTCCCAAAGAGACCGCCCCTCAGGGGCTGGTCCACGTGGCCGCCACTGCAGGCAGCACCACGGGCCTCCACACAGCGTCTGCACGTCTCAGTTTGCTGATCACGAGGGGGTGTGTTCTGAACACAGGTTCCCAATAAAACCTGGGTCTTTGGGAGGGAATAAGGTTAAACAAGGTCCTAAGAGTGGATCCCTAACCCAGACATCAAGATGAGGTCATTGGATGTGTGGTTTTCCAGGAAGATCAACCCCTTTCTCTCTCTCTCTCTCCCTTCCTCCCTCTCTCAGCTTGAACACGAGGCAGAGGCCATATGAACGCACAGTCAGACGGCAGTTGCCTACACGCTAAGACAGAGGCTTCAGCGTGAACTCCACCTCACTGGCGCCTCAGAGCTCCCAGCCTCCAAAGCAGCGAGGAGCAAACACCTGCTGTGGCCATCCAGTCCGTGGTGAATTGTCACAGCCGCCCGAGCTGGTTGACCCCAGAGAGCTGAAAACTGGTGCTCACGCCAGAGCACGTATGAGCCTGTTCACAGCGGCCACCAGGCAGGAACAGTCCCAACACCCACCAACAGCGAGAGGATAAACAGATTGTTGTGTTTAAATGCACTGGATCGTTACTCAGCCGTACAAATGAGTGAGGTACATGATACGTGGGTACATTCAGAAAACATTATGCTAAATGAAAGACACAAAAGGTAAGCTATGGTATTATTCCATTTATATGCAATGTCCACAACAGAGAAATCCAGAGTCAGAATGCAGACTCGTATCCGCCAGGGGATGAAGGGAGAAACTGCTTAATGAGCAAAGGGTTTTCCTTTCAAGTGAAGGAAACGTGTTTTTTTTTTTTTTTTTTTTACAATTTATAGAGATGGGAAAGAAACATTGATATGTGATCGATACCATCAGTTGCCTTTTGCACACCCCCCACTGTGGACCTGGCCTGCAACCTGGGCATGTGCCCTGACCGGGAATCAAACTGGCGACATTTCAGTTTGCAGGCCAGCACTCCATCCACTGAGCCATACCAGCCAGGGCTGGAAATGGTTTAGAACAAGGGGTAATAGTTGCACAACATTGTACCTGTATATATGGCACTGTACTGGTTACCTTAAAAGTTAATTTTGTTACACAAATTTCACTTCAAAAGAGTTCAGGGGTGGCGTTCCCTGTGTGGGTCAGGATGGGATGAACTTTAAGAAGCAGGTGAATCTGAGCAGCGTCAGGGTGGTGGCCGTGCACTTGCCCCCAGTTGCTCTGGGCTGAGGGACGGCTCATAGCCACCCTGGTCCCGTCCCCCCTGCTGAGAGACCTGCAGGGGAGGGTGTGTGAATGAGAACTGCCTTCTCAGGCCCTGCCTCTAGGGATCCCGACGCGAGACAGTTCTGTGAAACCAACACCGAGGGCGAACGGGAGGGAGTCTGAGTTAGACCGCAATGTGGCCATTATATTAAAAAGTACGCTTACAGTAATCCTACGTGAGGTTTTTTTGTGGCTTTTAAAAGCCCACCTCAATAGGGTAATACATTCTTGAAAATCCCTGATCAGGTTTAATTTCTGAAACTGAAATTGTAAACATCCTATTTTAAAGGGGAAAAAGTTTGTTCTCTCAAAACTCATTCTTTCAAAGCCCCTGAATGGCAGTGAAATGGTTTCTGTTCCAGTAAATCGGGAGTTGACCTGGGTGACCCTGGACGCCACCTCCCTCCCTCGTGTGGTTGAGGAGGTTCCTTTGTGTGTTTGTCCAGTGACATCCAGACCCACAAGACACACACATGTGCTTGACGTTTACATAATTCAACCTTTACCACGAACAAGAAAACAGGACATAAACAAACACAATGGAAATGACATACAGAATGATTGGTAAAACCCACAAGTGAGCTGCAGGCGGTGGGGAGATATGGATGGGGCAGCGGGGCTTCCTGCAGCGCCCACCCCAGCGCTCAGGCTACGTGGGAGCACCTCACACTGAGGTTGGGATTCTCAACGAGGCTCTCCTTGCTGGGTCTCTCACGCAAAACGGCACGGCATGCCTCCCGGAGGCTGCTCTGGCCCTCGATGTTTACTAGCAACGACGTCTGTGCACCAAGTAGGGCACACCTGTCGCCTGCTCACTGGATTTTGATGGTTCACCTGTGCCTGTGACCTTGGCCAGGCACCAATGTTCTGGCCGTACCTAGAAGGGTTCCTGAAACACCTGTGGCACGAACAGCTGTCTGCGCAGAACCAGTCTTTAAAAAAAATTGGCTGGGGAACTGGAAGTGAAAAAGGATGGAGCCCCCACTTTCTGCAGGGATGGGAATGGGCAGTCAGGGATAGAAGTCACGCCCTTGGCAGACATGCAATAAACAGGCCATGGGGTCATTTCTGGGAGACAAAACAGAGACCCAAGTTTCCTTTTATCTAAGATACACACCAAGCATGCTCCCTGAACCCTCACAACTAACCCTAGGGAGAGGGACTGGTCCCTCCTTCTGCCTCAGGGTCTGGGGCAGACCTCTTCCCTGTGTCCAGGGTGCTTGCTGGGGCTGGCCCTCCCGGCCCGAAGTACAGGAGGAGCCTCGGTGGAAAGGTCGGTGTCCTGGACAGGCTGGAGGGCTGCTGGAGGGCGGAGGGGCCTCCTTCTGGGACTCAGGGGGGGCCGGGCTCTCGGGGCAGCCACTGCTCTTGCTCTTGGTCCGGCCGGTCCTCTTCCTCCTCCTCCGGCTCCAAATCAAAGTTCTGTGGACAAGGCTGCAGGTGAGGCCTGGCCCTGCACCTGCCCATCTGCAGTGACACCTCCTGGGGCGGGGCACACCCCACAGGTGCCATCTGCCGGAGCTGCTGCGTTGGCTTGCGTTCCACACCCTCCGACGAGAAGCCACTCCTGGGTCCTACACAACACTGGGCCTGACGTACCTCAAGCTCCTGCAAAACCTCATCCATGAAGTCCCGGGAATTCTGTTTGTAAGACACGGCCAATCGAATCGCATCGTTGAAGAGCTGTGGGAGGTGGGGGAAGAAGGAAACCTCAGCTGTGGGGCCAGGGGCCTGGGCTCTGCCTGTCTTGGACCCACTGGCACCATCCTAAGTCCACACAACCCTGCACCCCTCAATTCACCTGCTTCCCCTCACCCTGCCTCCATGCGTGCTCTATGGGCCCCCCAGACCCTCTGTCAATAGTTAGTTACAGGGACCCTGCCTGTCACAGGCCCAGCCACAGCCCCAGGGCCCTGGCCCTGCTCCGTGCGTCCCCACCTCACTGGGCTTCCTCTGCCATCCGTCATTACCTTCACGACGTTGGTGCCGTCTGCAGCTGAGACAAAGTACAGGGGCAGGGAGAACTTCTTGGCAAAGCTGAAGCTTTTTTGGGTCATCTTTATGTCCGCTGCAGAGAGGAGGTAGGACACCAGACATCAAGGGAAAGAGAGGGGCTGGCAGGTTGGGTCATGGGGCCCTTTTCCATAGGGCAGGGGGTTTATTGGGAGGGAGGTGACAGTGTGTGACTGAGGGTGTATCTCGGGCCCCCCGGGAACCACGGACACCAGAGGCAGGGAGGGCCCCACCGTCAATTTTATTGGCCACCAGGACACACGGGATCTCCGGCCTGAACTCCCGAAGCTCCGCATACCAGGTGCCCAGGTTTCTGTAGGTGACCTTCCTCTGCACGTCAAACACCTGCCGTGAGCAGAGGGAGACGGCTCAGGAGAGTCCAGGTCCCCGCTCACCGCCCAGGAGTCACCCCCACAAACAGACAGGCGTGGGCACCCAGACCCAGCGCTGCTCAGAGGGGCAGCCGCCGTGACCACAGGGGCGGCGCCCGTGCCTGCCCTCCTTGAGGACGCCTCCCAGGACCTCCAGTCCCAAGAGTGGTTTCAAAAGTCATCATTTTTTTCTTCTTCCCAGGTCACCCAATTTTATTTACCTATTTTAACAAGTTGTATCATCTTGCTAATCAATAGTTTGTTACAAATTGTAAACTTTTTTCCTTAGTCTACTATTTTCATTGCTTAAACTGTTTTAAAGTTCCTTTGTAATAATTTAAATGTCTCCAGAATTTCCCTCTAATTACTATTATTTACTTTTAAATTCTAAGCTTTTGTTTAACCTTCTGTTCAGTTTGTATTTTAAACTTTTTTTTTTTTGAAGATTTTATTTTTTAGATGGAGGGGAAGAGAAAGAGAGAAACATCAATGTGTGGTTGCCTCTCATGTATCCCTCACTGGGGACCTGGCCCGTAACCCAGGCTTGCGCTCCGACTGGGAATCGAACCGGAGACCCTTTGGTTCACAGGCCGGCGCTCAATCCACTGAGCCACACCAGCCAGGGCTGTATTTTAAACTTCTTAAAAGTAATTTTTTATTTTATGACTTTGTAGCTTATAATTTTATTAACTTGTTGAAACTTGCAGTTTTTACCTGTTTTAAAATGTCCACGGAGCCCTAGCACCTTGAGTTGCTGCCACGGGGACCCCTGAAGCCCTTCCTGGCAGCCCCTCAAGGCCTGCTGCCTGCTCCGGAATCAACTCAGAGGCGCAGACCACCCTGCTCAGAGTGCTCTGCCACCTGTGGTCACTTCTCGATCACCCAGTCCTCTGTGGGCGTAGGCAGCGGGCAAAAGCCAGCACATCCAGAGCCGTAGGAGGTCCACCTGGCAGGATCCCCCATGGTCCCCTGGGCCCAGTGCCAACAAATGACCAGGTGGTCTTGAACTCCCGATAGACTTCTTATAAAGCATTCTTATAACGAAACTTCTGGAATCTGCTCCGCACCAGGCTGCCTCCTGTGCCCACCACCTAAAAGCCACCTTATGCCCAGGCCTGGTGTCCGGATACCCCTCTGCTTGTGGTGAGTGCTGGGGATTGTCCCCATCGAGGTTTCAGGGGGAGGGCAGAACTCCAGCTCCCTCTGGGGCTACTGGAGTCCCTCCCAGTGGTCATCAGAGGCAGGCCCCATGCAGCAGGCTGGGGCATCCCCAGCCTCAGAAAAGGGTCCAAGAGGAGCCCCTGGAGACACATCAAAGGCAGGAGAGAGTTACTCCCCGAGGGAAAGGAGTGAGCGCAAAGCACGGAAGGCAGCGCAGAACTGACCCTGGACGGCTGGGGCCCCTCCCAGCTCTCAAGTCCCTGAAGCTGTGACTTCTGGCATGACACTGCCCTCACTGCCTGGCCCTGTCTCCCTCTGGTTTTGTCCCCTTATAAGGACTAGTTAAAATTTTGGAAGATTTCAAGGGCTTTTGTGCTTAAGGGATAGTAGGGCCCGAGAATGGAGCCCAGGACGTCAGGGGCAGGCCCTAAAGGACACAGGTTGACATGAATCTTCTCCCCTGTCCGGGCTCTTCCCATGGCTGAGCTCTGTCCTGTTGTGACACTGTTCCCTGGTCGTGGCGCCTGGTGGAGGCTGTGTTCTGGACAGAAAGTGAATGCTGGGAGGGAGAGTCCTCTCAGCCCCAGTGTCTGCCCCTAGCGAGAGCACCAGGTGCCGGTCATGGGAGGCCTTGGGAGCCCTCTCAGCACTGCTGGGCCCCTGTCCCGCCACCCCTCAGGCCAGACTTGCCCTGAGCCTCTACCCGCCTCCCAGCTGAGCTCGTACCATGATGCAGGCGTGGGCCTTGTGGTAGTAGGAGGCATGCATGCTCTGGAACCGCTCCTGGCCTGCTGTATCCCAAAAGTCTGCAATGTGAACACAGCTCTGACCGCCTGACAGGCATTGAAGGGCAGGGACGCCGTGCATCTCCACTCAGGGCCGGGGACACAGGGACCCCACACGGGGGTGTGTGTTGTCAGGACCTGGGCAGCCTGCGTGAGGCCTGAGCAGAGTTGTGTGTATGTGGGCGGGTGAGAGTAGACATGGGCCAGGAGGACAGAGAATGCAGACAGGAAGCCCAAGAGGGAGAAGGCAGGCGCCCCCCTGCTCCACTCCACAAGATGCAGGGCCCTCCAAGGCCAAAACCAGGCCAATGTTCCTGTGGGGTGACTGCAGATGGTGGCCATGGCCAGGCGGGATGTGAGGCCTGGCCAGGGGCAGGGCTGTCGCCTGACAGTCGGAACCCTTTGGGGAAGATGATACTGAGACCACGCTGCTCTTTCTGCACACCGGCTAGCTCGGCACCCCAGGAACCAGCCCCGTGCGGCCTCCCCCGCCAGGCCTCCAGGCCCTCGGCACCCTCCCTTCCACTTCTGCCCCCCGCCTGAGCATCAGAGGAACCGGCCTTGTTGCTCACCCACAAGCACCGTCCTGCCGTCCACTGTGGCCGTGTGCTTGTACAGGGTCAGGGCGTAGGTGGACAGCTGTTGGGGCCGACTGCCGCCAGGTTAAGGAGTGAGGATGCAGAAGGGAGGGAAGGAAGAGAAGAGGGGGCGGGGTGTGACGGAATGGGCCCTCTTCCTCCTTCTCTTTTCAGCATTATTTAGATTTTAAACTGAATGGATGTTGGGGCAGGGGATCAGCCTCAGATGTTGCTGGCACCAGCTCCATGGAAGGCAAGGGGCGGGAGCAGCTGGCAGTGTGCCTGGCCACCTAGGTCCGGGGGACCCTGGAACAGAATTTCAAAGACTGGCTGTCATAAATGCCATCACATGGTAGGAAATGGCAACTTGAGCCAGACAGGCACTCCGGGAAGAAAGCCTGCCCAGGCCAGCAGGAGACCCGCTGGGACCTGTCATTTGCCTGTGTGTGAACTCCAAGAGAACACCGGGGACAACCCTGCCCGACACTGCCAGACGCTGGGGGTGGACCCTGTGAAGCTGGGACACGTAGGTGGGTGGAGGGGACCTGATGGCAGGGGCGGCAGGACACGCTCTGACTGCCCGCAGCTCTCAGGGGCTCACCTGGGCAGCCTGGGAAACCGCCCCTGTACCCGGTAGGTCTCCCTCCCAACCCGCAGTGTGCGGTTATTCGTGGGAAGGGGAGAGCGGGCAGCTCATATTTTACGAAGCTCATTCCCACCAGAAAATTTCTAAGTACTAGGGAGCCCGAGCTTTGTGGTCAGAGAGGCTAAGTGATCTGCACACAGTTCCCGGAGTCTGACCAGCACGACAGCCATTCTAGCACCCTCCTGACGTAAAGCAAAGCCAAGGATGAGGGAGCGCTGAACACGCAGCTGGAGGGCGGGGAAGGCATAGGACAGGAGCACATCAGTCCTCGAAGGATACAATCCGTCCATGAGAAACCTCTCCATGAGTCTGTAAGGAGACCATGCAGGGTGGTCAGGCGCAGCCCCCAGGTCCCCCAGATGACGTCCCCTGTGCCCACCATTCGCTCCACAGCCACACAGGACCTCTCCTTCCCAACTGCCCTGAAGGTCCCCCTCAGCCCGTCACCAGCACTGGCAGAACAAAGGCCTGTTGTCTGAGCTCTGCTGCGAGTCTGCACTGGAGACCGTGGGAGCCGTGGTGAACTCCACAGACCTAAGACACTTTGTGTGACCAGCTGACCCTGATCCCACCCGAGTGAGTGAGCCCATGCCATCGGGCCCTTCCCCACACCTGAGCCTGGGGCTCGCCATGACCAATTCTCACAGCACACAGCTCACTACTTCGAGCGTGAGCACCACCGTGCAGGGATGAGGTCCACGCTCTCCACCTCTGCACACTGTGGACACCACAGCCACCCCTGCTCTGCATGTGGGACGCTGAGGCCGGGGGGCCATGCCCTCCGCCTGAAAGCTGATTCTCAGCATTGTGCAAGTCTTCCTGGGCCGGCGTCAGGTGTCACCCGAGCACTATGACCTTAACCAGCACCAAGGTCACTCTCACCATGTGCTCGATCGCCTCCCTGCAGGGGACACCCACTGAAACAGCAGTCTTTCCCTTACTGGCTCTGTCTCTCAGATAGAGGGAAATGCTCATGAAAGCAAGATTTGAATGTTTCGTGTATTACTGCATCCCAGGGCCTAGGTCAAAAATGTGTAGACTGTGCCTGGCTGGTGTAGCTCAGTGGATTGAGCGCAGACTGGGAACCAGAGGGTCCCGGTTCGATTCCCAGTCGGGGCACATGCCTGGGTTGCGGGCCAGGTCCCCGTGAGGGCCATGTGAGAGGCAACCATACATTGCTCTTTCTCCCTCCCTTCTCCTCTCTCTGAAATAAAAAATAAATAAATAAAAGACGTGTAGACTGTAACCACCATCCAAACACCACAGAAAAACTGGCAGCCATGCCTCCATCCCCACGAGCAAAGGCTGAGTGAGGGGCCTAGGCTTCCACGCTTCTGAGACTGTGACGAGGCTCCCAACCACAGGCTCACGCTGGTGGGTGTCTAACAAGGCCAAGTGGGGAGCAGCCCCCCCCGCCACGGCCCCACAGCGTCAGCTGAGACCCCAGCAGTCAGAGGTGGTAGGTGTATGTGGTATGGCCTCTCAGTGAAATAACATGATATTCAGAATGTCCAAGTTCCAGCAGAAAACCATTCCTCATACCAAGGGAAACCCTCCAACAGGATGCAATGTCCCGGCCGGTGTGGCTCAGTGGATGAGTGCCGGCCTGCAGACCGAAAGGTTGCTGGTTCAGTTCCCAGTCAGGGCATATGCCTGGGTTGCAGGCCAGGTCCCCAGCTAGGGGCATGCGAGAGGCAACTGATAGACGTTTCTCTTGCACATCGATGCTTCTCTCCTCTTTCTCCCTCCCTTGCCCTCTCTCTAAAAATTAAAAAAAAAAAAAAAAAGCAAAATGACAACCCGCAGGCACCACCACCATGAAGATCCAAATCTTAGTCATCTGACAAGGCCACTGGCGCAGCTTCATGAAAGCGCGCCACTGGGCAAGGGCAGATGCGCCGGAGGGAGATGGAAATACACAACGCTTCTTCAATGGACTATTTTTCTGCATAGAAATAGAAGACATAAGTAAGGACCCGATGACAGGAAGAATTAACATCGTTAAAGTGTCCATATTGCCCAAAGCAATCCATAGATTCAACACAATTCCAATGAAAATACCAATGGCATTTTTCACAGAACTAAGCCAAATAATCCTACAATTTATATGGAACCACAATAGACCCCAAATAGCCACAGCAATTTTGAGAAAGAAGAACACAATTGGAGGTATCGCGCTACCTAATATCAAACTGTACCACAAGGCCATTGTAATCAAAACAGCCTGGTACTGGTATAAAAACAGACACACAGACCATGGAACAGAACAGAGAGCCCAGAAATAAATCCAAGTCTATGTGGCCAATTAATCTATGACAAAGGAGGCAAGAACATATAGTGGGGCAAAGTTTCTTCAATAAATGGTGTTGGGAAAGCTGGACAGATACACACACACAAAAATGAAAGTAAGCCACTTTCTTACTTCATATAGAAAAACAAACTAAAAATGAATTAAAAACTTACATGTAAAACCTAAAACCACAAAACTCCTGCAAGAAAACAGGCAACAAACTCTCTGACATTGTTTTTCATAATTTTTTTTTGGATGTCTCCTTGGGCAAGGGCAACAAAAGAAAAAATAAACAAATGAGACCACATCAGACTAAACCAGAGCTGCCCTCGGTGCCAGGGTGTGAGGTCACGACGGCAGCCTGAAGCCAGCAGAGCCGTAAGCAGGGCTGTCCAACCCCCGGCCCTCATGAGGCCCAGGACAGCTATGAATTCAACCCAACGCAAAATTGTAAATTTACTTGAAACATTATGAGATTATTTTCTGATTATGTGTCACAATGTATTTAATGTGTGGCCCAAGACAACCCTTCTTCTTCCAGTGTGGCCCAGAGGTTGGACACCCCTGCCTTAGATAATCATTCACAGCTACTGGAGTCCAAAGACATGTTATCCTTGGATGAAGGCAGAAACCTACGTGGTTCTGGAGCCCCTGGGAGGTCAGACCACACGAGAAACCTGATGGCCGCAAGTCCACCCTCATCCTTTGATGGCAGAAATGGACATGTGCCCCCGCTAGGTGGGCAACAGCACCACACAGTCTCCGGTCCAGTCTCCACCTGGGGGCTCCACCAGCATCAGTTAAGAGAATAAACCAACCCCCACGCTGAGTGTGGTCAGTCTTCGTTTTTACTGACTGACCTCGGTCTCAGTGAGGCCCTCTAGGAAAAGGCATTTTTACCCCCTGTACTCAGTCTGTCACTGGTTGCGCTGGTCACACTGGTCACACGTTCCTCCAGGCTTTCCCACAGTCTCCACTTTCAGTCTCTCAGTTCACAACCACTTACAGATCTCAGCTCCCTGCCCCAGATGGCTGCGCCAGGGCCCACTCTGGTGCTGTCCAGGTCCCCTGCTTTGCCGCCACTTCCCCAGAGCACACCTGGGCTCCTGCAGGGACCACACTCATGGCTTCCACAGAAGCTGGGCTCCTCTGCCCCAGGGAGGGCTTTCCTAATGGCCCAGATCTCCTGTGGGCCTGGTTCTTCTTCCCCAATCTCCCAACGTACTTGGACTTGCCCACAGCGCTGTCCCCCAGGCAGATGATCTTCACGCTGTCCTCCGCATCGTATTTCTCCTGGTCCAGCTCACAGGGTTTGGCTGTGTCCCCTGCCATCTGCTCTTGAGTCAGCTCTGGGGAGGGGGCTTTTGTCTGTATGGACAGGGCAGAGAAGAGCGGATGAGAGGGGCCCAAGGACACACTCACATCCTTCTCTAGTTACTGCCACGGGGTAGGTGTAATCTCGTGCCCAGCAAGATCCTCTCGGGCAGTCTACTCGACATGTCATCTCCTTCCTCCAGCCTCACTCAGTACCACCGCGCTCACTGCCCTGGGGGAGAGGCAGTGCAAGCCTCAAAACGCAAGGAGTCTCACTTGTGAAACAGGGACACAACAGTGGCCATGTCATATGAACGGTGTGAGATACTGTCCGGCAAAGACAGACTTCTGGAAGTCTGAACTGTCCCCGCTGAATGGCAATGGCAGCCCCCCCGCCCCCCCGCCTCTGTCCAAAGAGCCTACCCGGTCCTCCAGATCCTGCCTCCCGCTCCGCACCCAGACAAGGGCGTTCTCACACTCATCTCTGCGGTTTCTCAACCTCTACTAGTTTCAAGTGCCGTACGAATGCTGAAGCCAAAGTGGTCTCCGCACCACGGCCGGACTGGGATGCACAACTGCGGAACAGAGCTGCGCCGGGCCTGCGCTAGAGGCACACACCACGAGTGACACACAGACCCCGGAGTCCCGCGCGCCCCGCCCCGCCCCTGCGCGGGGACACCTGGGCAACAGCCTGTCTCCTCACGCCACGGTCCCTCTGCAAACGCTGCCGCGCCTAGGCAGCCTCCGACGCGGAGCTGGCTGCGTCGACACCACTCGGGCGCGGTCGGGGACCTGAGACCCGGCGGCGACCGCGTCCCTCCGGCCGCGTCTCCATGACGGCGCTCTGCGGGACTCTCGCCTGTACTCAGGCAGCGGCTCCGCCTGGCTAACCCGGGGCGCCCCGGCCTCGCCTCCCGCAGCCCCCCGACAGCCAAACACGGCGCGAGGCTCGAACATCGGCAGCGGTCGGTTGCTGCTCTCCGACGCACTGGCAACTCTCACTCCACAGACCCTTGGGGGCCGCGACCCAGTCTGCAGACTTCCGCCCCGTCCGCCGCGCGCCGCCCTCCGTCCGGCCACCGCAGCGGCCGCGTCCTCTCGGGCGGAGCTGCGCACCGCGGACGGCGCGGGCCGCCCCCCGGGCCCCGCACCTGCTGGGACACGCCCCAGTCGGCCCGCGCCGAGGGACTCACGCAGCCCCGCACTCCGCTTCTGTCTCGGCCGCATCGCCGCAGCTGCTACGCAACCGCGCAAGGACCCTGACGCGGGCTGCCCGGACGAAGGCCTGAAGGACCCCGCGAGGCGCAGCTGGCTAGCGCGGTGCCGGTGGGAAGACGCCGGGGTCCGCGGGCCTGGGGTTCCGAGAGGCGGGAAGCGAGGGGTGGGGGTTGGGGTGGCGGGCTGGGGCTGAGTCAGCGCTCCCGCGCCGCAGCCCTCGTGGGGTGGTGGGACAGCGGGCCTCAGAGGTCGAAGGGAGGGACCCGAGGTGAGGGGGCACAGGACTGGCGATTTCTAAAGTTTGCAATTCTTTGATGAGGTGAATTTGAGTTCATCTCTCTACCTGTCGACGTTTGTTATTACCAAGAATCGAGACAAACACGACGCAGCCAGAATCAGCAGGGGGTGTAGCGCTCCCTGGGCGTAGCCCGCGGCGCTCCTCTGGCCCAGGTGCGCGGAGCAGGTGGGTGCCAGGCCAGCCGTCCTCCCAGGGCCGAGGCTCCAGCCGAGAGCAGGGCAGAGCTGCTCTGCCGGAGTTGAGCGCCCAGTGGGGCAGACAGGTGCAAATCAGATCCTGCACTAACAACGTTCCAGAGGAGGGAAACAGTATTTGAAGAGATAATAATGAGATTTCCACCCAAAAGACAGGAAAACTCTATGATCCCAAGCAGAGAAAGGAAAGCACATTTACACAAATTTGTTCAACTCCAAAACAAATGAGAAGATGTTAAAAACAGCAAAAGATAAAGATAATTATTAAAGGAGCCAAACGAACACGGGCAGCCGCCTCGCTGGTGTGAACAGCGGAAGACGGACACCAGGGGGCGCCGTCTCTGAGGCGCTGAGACGCTGTGAACTCGGGACTTCGCGGGGCGGCGCCGGAAGCCTTGGGTGTGGAGGTTCTGTTAAGACAGCGCCCGGGAGCTCTGGGTGCAGCCGGTCCGATGTGTCTGTGACAAGTCGGACAAAGGCAGGTGAGAGCTGGGGTCGAGTTCCGCGGTGAGAGCTAAGTTGGGGTGATTGCCAGGGTTGGTTCAGGACTGGGTTCAGGGTTGGGGCTTTGAGTTAGCAGTTACATGAAGACACGGTGTGTGGGACTAGGCTCAGGTTCAAGGTGAGAGGTTAGATGTACAGGTCACAGGTTCTGATTTCGAGGTCAGAGTCTGGTGTTTGCGGTTAGGCTCATGGAACAGGTAGACTTACGTTTTAATTTAAGGTTACAGAGTGTGAGGCTAGGGGTGAAGGTGGGGTGAGAGGTAGGGGTGGAGTTAGGGTTTGGGTTCAGGGGTTAGGGTAAGGATCAGGGCAAGGGTCAAGGTAGAGTTCAAGGGTCAGGGTCTGGGTTACGGTCAGAACCAGGGGTTTAGAGTCAGGATCAGGTATTAAGGGTTAGGGGTTAGAGTTAGGGGTTTTAGGGCTGTGTGAGGAAAGGTGAGAAGTGAGGACAGATACATAAGGAGGGGGAGAAGCCCACCACAGGGGCCACTGAGGGCTGATGTGGATGGTGGGGTCCGAGCGGGGTGCCCGAACCCAGTGACCACATGCTGAGATGTGTCTCTGCGAGGCCCCTGCCTCATGCTGGTGCCACCACGTTTGGCATGAGTGGACACGGTTGGTCCCAGAAGAACTTTAGTCCCAGTAATGTCTCATGTACACAAGACCCACAGCATCAGTGCAAAGTGCCCTTGTTCCATCACTTGGTCCCGGCTGTCCCAAGGGGCCGCACATGTCCCACACACAAGTGCTCATGGCGGTGCACCCTAGTCGGGCACTTCCACAGAGGCCCACGCAGGCCCCAGTGAGGATGGCAGGGTGGCCTTGGTGTCACCACCCAGCCCCCAGGCCCACCTCACCTTCCACACCTGCCCCCGGGTGCGAAACATCGTGTTTTACTCTGACCCAGCTTTCCTGGAATGGTCCCTGAGACTGAGCCCCATCCTCACTCCTTAATAGCTTTAAAGGGCACAAACAACTCTGGCCTGGGCCTGACTACTGTCTCCTCCTGTGCAGACTGGGCCCTGCGTTCCTGCAGGGACACCTGGCCTGATGCTGTGACTGCCCAGGGCCCCCACACAGAGGATCCCCTGCATTCGCAATGTGCAACCACCTAGTTCCAGAACCTTCTTTCCACCCCATGGGGAACCCCTACCACTGAGCCCCTGGCAACAGTTAATGCACTTTGCATCTGTGTGGATCTGACCCTTCTGGTCATTTTGTGTAAATGGAATCACACACTGTGTCCCTCTGTAACTGCTTCTCTTGCTGAGCGTCGTGTCTTCAGGGTCCTTTCTCCTTGTAGCCTGCGTCAGAGCTGTGCTCCTTTTTATGGCGGAGGGATGTTCAGTGTGTGGCTAGACCCCCTCTTGCTTGTCTGTCATCCATCAACAGACACTCGAGTTGAGCTCACCTTTGGGTCTGTGGGTCATGCAGCTATGAACATGGGTGCGCATATCTCTGTTCCAGTCCCTGTTTTCAGTTTTGTGGGGCGTGCACCAGAAGCAGAAGTGGATGGTAACTTCATAGTTAATTTCTGATGAACCACGGTGTTTTCTACAGCAGCTGCACCACTTTACATTTATGACAATGGTATCGTCTTCTATGGAGAGACTACGATTTGTTTATCCATGCTTCTGAGGGTGGACACTTGGGTGGTATCCGCCTTTCTGCTATGTGAATAATGCATTGCAAACATTCATGAACAAATGTTGTGTGGGAAACCTATTTTAAATTTTGAGAGTAGGTAACTAGGAATGGAATTGAGTTAAAAGGTAACTATTTTTAACTTTTTGAAGACATGTTAAACTGTTTTACATTTCTACAACGTAAGAGGGTTTTAATCTCTGCACATACTAGTCAAAACTTATCTTCAATTTCTTAATTATATTCACCCTATTCTACATGGAAACGGATATTTCATTGTGGCTTTAATTTTCATTTTAATAATGATTATTTCCTTGGCTGGTGTGGCTCAGTGGATTGAGCGCTGGCCTGCAAACCAAAGGGTGGCTAGTTTGTTTCCCAGTCAGGGCACATGCCTCGGTTGTGGGCCAGGTCCCCAGTGGGGGTGCGTGAGAGGCAACCGCGCATTAATGTTTCTTTCCCTCTCTATCTCCCTCCCTTCCCCTCTCTAAAAATAAAATCTTTAAGAAAAAAACAAGGAAATAATAGTGGATATTATTGAAAACCACATAGTTAATGTACACACTCTTCTTCATAAGCCTGGCACTGGGAGGACAGAAAAGTCATCGTTCCAGGTGTTGGGGGTGGTGTCCGCCTTTGGAGAACCCACACCAGCAGGAACAGGGTGCGTCATGCTTAGGTCTCCCTCATGCAGGAGAGGGTATGATGGGGTCCTCACTAATTGTTTGCCATTCCTGTGTATTGAACTCAGCTCTGGTTCTAACAAAAGTGTGACCTCTGGGAGCTGTTAGCACCCTTCCTTATGCTTATGTAGATGTAGATGTTTACCCTGTTCTCACCCTGAGTCTCTCTGGACTCCCACCCATTGGGTCCATGGGAATTTTGTGCCCTTGGGCCATTGTGGACATTACCTGGGAATGGGTGGCCAGGAATGCCCAACATTGTGCATGTTCACTATCCCATCAGACTTCACTTCATGAACAAAAGTTTAAAGATACAATAAGTAATAATTTCAAGATGGTGTCAGTGGTGTACGAAGCCCTGTGGGGCCCAGGTACAAGGAGAGTACATCACAGAAGCTGCCGTGTTGTGGGCTTCATGGATGCCACATGCAGACTGGGTACACCTGTCACAGGAGGAACTCGGTTCTTCTTACCAACGCAGTAAAGGATTACAAATCAGCAAGTGTATTAGCGTGCAAGCACGGTTTATTAGTGATACATTCTCACAGAAGAGCATAGGTCTTGCTGAGATGAGATAGAAAAGCAAGAGCTTGCGTGGCAAGAGCACCAGGTCCTTTGTCCTGAGGACTTCTATAGTTGCTAGGACGGGGGAAAAGTTACATATTGATTGTTGGGTAAAAGTGGTACCAGCTTCCATGGGGGACGTGAGTACCCAAATGTAGGTATGTGTGGGGGTCGTTAGCCTGAATCCTTATCTCGCTTCAGACCCCATTTGGTCATCTTGTAAAATAGATTGACAGGAGACAGTTATCCAAAGTTATCTATGGGCTCTTTCTGTAAGCACTAAGGACCCTCTCATAAAACAGATAGTAGCCAGAGGCAAGCAATTAGCCGAATTTGTTATGGGTCCTTTCCTTGAGAGCTGTGGACCCCCTCCCATCTTCTAGGCCTTGGGATGAATAGTTTCAAAGCCCTTCTTTCCCAGATACTGGAAACCATACCTAGAATTTCAACGTGTTAGCATGGTGTTTGTGATGCTGAACATCTGGCAATAAAATCGGACCAGGCTCAGGACTGCTGAGTTAGTGGGCGACACATGTCTTCCTCATCCTCCCTGCCGTGGCTCACCCTCTATCCTACCTAACACACCAGTGCGGGCAGATGCTGTTCCCAGTGTCAGTCCTCTGCAAGGGGTGGGCTAGGGTCTTGTTTCACAGGTCACTCTCAGTAACACCTGCCTGTGTTGACGGGGCTGTGAGGGTGTGCACGGTCACTGGGAGGGTGGTGACCTGGAGGGAAGCACATCCCCCACCTCAGGCTTCCTTCTCAGGGGGCTGAGTCTATGTGGGGAAAGCAGTGGTGTCTGTTCAAATTCTGAATTTGGCTACAGACCCCTAATGTCCTTCTCTTCCTTTATCCAGCTCTAGAGACCCAGAAGACATGGGCACTGAAGGCTCTTCAGCAGGACTTGCGATCTCAGCAATCCTCTGTGCACAATTATCTGTGCTGACTCAACTCTGAATGTCAAACCAAAAGGCTGGAGTTCCCATTTCCATTGTAGACTAGGAAGCAGGCGGAGAGCAGCTGAGAATCTTACCTTAGGTCACACAGCTGGAGAAGACAGAGCTGAGACTTAAATCCACTGTGGACTGATGTGGAATCTGTATGCTGTGCACCATGAAATATTGACCCTGAAGAGGCAGCAAGGAGTGAGGAAGACCAGGTGCCCAGACGTGATCCTGGCTCATGTCCATGCATAAGCACAGATCCCTCCCTGCCGTTCACCTGAGGCTCCAGAGGTTGAAGGAAACCAGGAGAAGAGCCAAGAGAAGCCAAGGGAGGAGGGTTAGGGAGCTGATTAGGAGGAAAGGTCCCATTCCCAGGAGTCTGGGGAATTCCCTTCCCGGTGAGTCTGTCTCAAATCCCTCTCTCTGGGCAGTAACCAAAGTAGACTGACTCCAGATTTACACATTTGCAGGAGTTAAATTTCTGTGGCTGAGAGTATGAATTGTTTATGGCTCTTCAGGAACCCTCTGCTTTCAGTGCTGGGGAGAATGAGGCATTGGGTTTCATATATGTATGGAGACAAAACATTTCAGAATAGGAGATCAAAAAACCATGTACGAGATTGGTCCTGATATTCCTATATCTATTTGTCCCTATGAACTGTTTGTCCATCTCATCTGGTCATGAAACTGGAGGGTTTGTTTAACCAGTCACTTCTGTACTAATTACAATCCAGGGAAGAGGCCCTAGATTTCATATGGCTATTGATATGTGACTGAATGCTAGTGACTCACTCAGTCCACCTGCAAACATAGGGCTTCTCCCGAGTGTGTCCTCTGGTGTGTGTTGAGAACTGACTTCTGTGTAAAGCCTCGCCCGCACTCCCTGCAAACAAAGGGCTTCTCCCCTGAGTGTGTCCTCTGGTGTCTGATGAGACCTGACTTCTGTGTAAAGCCTCGTCCGCACTCCCTGCAAACATAGGGCCTCTCCCCTGAGTGTGTCCTCTGGTGTATGATGAGACCTGACTTTTCTGTAAAGCCTCTCCCGCACTCCTTGCAAACATAGGGCTTCTCCCCTGAGTGTGTCCTCTGGTGTATGAGGAGACCTGATTTCTTTGTATAGCCTCGCCCACACTCCCTGCAAACATACGGCTTCTCCTCTGAGTGTGTCCACTGGTGTCTGATGAGAACTGACTTCTGTGTAAAGCCTCTCCCGCACTCCCTGCAAACATAGGGCTTCTCCCCAGAGTGTGTCCTCTGGTGTGTGATGAGAACTGACTTCCAGGTAAAGCCTCGCCCACACTCCCTGCAAACATAGGGCTTCTCCCCAGAGTGTGTCCTCTGGTGTGTGAGGAGATCTGACTTCTGTGTAAAGCCTCGCCCACACTCCCTGCAAACATGGGGCTTTTCCCCAGAGTGTGTCCTCTGGTGTGTGATGAGAACTGAATTGCAGGTGAAGCCTCGCCCACACTCCCTGCAAACATAGGGCTTCTCCCCTGAGTGTGTCCTTAGGTGTGTGATGAGACCTGATTTCTGTGTAAAGCCTTGCCCACACTCCTTGCAAACATAGGGCTTCTCCTCAGAGTGTGTCCTCTGGTGTCTGATGAGACCTGACTTCCAGGTAAAGCCTCGCCCACACTCCCTGCAAACATAGGGCTTCTCCCCAGAGTGTGTCCTCTGGTGTCTGATGAGAACTGACTTGCATGTAAAGCCTCTCCCGCACTCCCTGCAAACATACGGCTTCTCCCCTGAGTGTGTCCTCTGGTGTGTGATGAGATGTGACTTCCGTGTAAAGCCTCGCCTGCACTCCCTGCAAACATACGGCTTCTCCCCTGAGTGCGTCCTCTGGTGTGTGATGAGATGTGACTTGCGTGTAAAGCCTCGCCTGCACTCCCTGCAAACATACGGCTTCTCCCCTGAGTGTGTCCTCTGGTGTATGATGAGAACTGACTTCTGTGTAAAGCCTCGCCCGCACTCCCTGCAAACATAGGGCTTCTCCCCTGAGTGTGTCCTCTGGTGTCTGATGAGAACTGACTTCC
>PVJI01022905.1:0-24474 GCA_004026765.1 Micronycteris hirsuta
ATCCAGACCTAAGATCACATAGGCCCTAAGGCAAATTACTGAAGGCAGTGTTCAGACAAGTACATTACTAGCCTATAGCTTCATAGGTATATCCTCAACTGAATAGGAGGTAGGCGAAGGCAAATATGGCTGAATTTGGAAAATGATTTTCAATACTTGGAGGTACGTAAGAAATTGCATTGACTACCTTGTCATGCAAATAAGAAATGACTGTCAGCATTGAGGCAGGAAGGAACCTGAGAAAAACATGAGGACATAGGTTCCATTCCACAAACAGCTCACAGTCACAGAGAAATTGGACCAATAAACAGGAAATTGCAACGTAAATTTCATAAAGACTACAATAGGAGTGATGATGGATGCTGTGGGTAGCGAGGGTAACGAGCTGAAAGGGAAGGGAAGTGGACATTCAGGAAGGGTGTCTCAAAGAACGTGACGTCTGAAACGGACTTTTTTTCCTTCTCAATTCAAAGACTATTTCTTTGATATATCCACTTGGCTGTCTTTTAGGTACTTCAAACTTAGCCGTAGGGTGCCTGTTTCTGCCATTACCGGCCATTCATCTCCCAGTTTTTGTTTTTGTTTTTCCATTTATGTAAAATCTTCATCCAGTTCCTCAGGCCGAACACCATTTGAGCACATCTTCATTGCTACATTAGACCACAAGCAATTCCCTTTGATCATCTCACCGAAGTATTTCTCTTAATGTCCAATTCTTTTCGTCGTCACTGCCGCCACTCTAATCTGAAACATTATTATTTCTTGATCAAACTGGGAAACTGGGTTTGAAAGTAACTGAAACATTGGGCAAAGTTGTCAAGTTCTGAATTACAGGTGAACAGAAAAAACTGCACAAAGTCAGCAACAGATCAGAGTGCTCTGGTGAACGAAGCCCTTAGGGATTTCAGGCTATCAAGCATGTAGTTTCCACTAGAACAGCAAAAAGAAAAATGCTGGTTGCAGAAATCAAATTGAACAGACACATTACGGGGAAGGGGATGGGGCAAGAATCCAGGGAAAGCTGATCCTAGGCAGTATTATGACCGCAAAATACACTTCTAAAGGAAAGAAGAACACCTTGGAAGTCAAGACCTGTGGCATGTAAACAAACACATGAGAAAAACATACAGAAAGTAAATGGAAACTCTACCCTAACTTAGTACTTGAAAAAAAAAACGAGCTGAAAGAAAACATTTAGAGCTTTGAAACAGCATAAATCAGAAAGAGCACCCAGAAATCCATTTTCTTCAGACTCACACGAAATGAAGTCAACAACACTTACCTGTACCCAAAGCTTAGTCTTTTTTCTTTAATGCCATTCTAGGTTGAATGCTATTTTCTTTGCATAAAGTAATGTTTAAAACAGAACATTGCTTAACATAGAACACTGTGGATATATGCCTAATTGGAATGTTAGAAACATTTACCACAGGTAAGGATATTCATTGAAATTGAAGGTGAGTAAATTTTTAAAGTTTGTCTTCGAGATGATCGATACAAATGCTTACTTTTAATTGCCCATGCCTTAGTCTTTTGAAGTAATCGCTACAATACGGCAATGACTATGATTTTAGGAAGGACCTGTTTTGTTGCCACGTATTGATTTACATACTGTATTTAACATATCAGAAAAGACCCATAAAATTAGCACACTAGCGAAGAAGTGGGGGCAAGGTGAAGTCCAAGTTGTGTATTGAGAAAAGTCACGTGGAGGCATAACCATCACTGGGGAAGCCAGGAATGTGGGCAATCTCAGATCGCCGGGTGTTGTGAAGAGGATGGTCTCCTGAAACACGCAGACCAGGAGAACCCTACTGTCATTGTCCCCAGCTTGTGAGCATTGTGAGTTCCTAAAGCTGTGGTCACGTAGACGCTGCCACTACGTGGATGCTATAGTTACATGGCAGGCCCGGAACTACTGGTCACCACTGCACCTGAGCCCCTGCGGTCTCTCTGGACCTGTTGCCACTATGGTCATGAGGTAGATCTAGCTCTTCAAGTCACTAGAGCATCGTGGACTCCTAAAAACCCTGCCCACCGTGTGTATTCTTCCTGTCGTGTGGTCCTTACTACTTAGTGGCATGTGGCAGCTCCAGCCCGCAAAATTACATAAATGAATGGCTTCTTAGGGTTGTGTGGATACTACGGTCATGCGTGCCGCTATGGTCACATGTCTGGCTCAGCCACCTTGATCACGTAAAGATTGAGGACCACGGGAGTCTGCCGATTCTTAAGTCAGCAGTTTCGGGGCTCCTATTATCACTGGACAGGCAAAGCCCTAGCAGTTACGTGAGCACTGCCGCTGCCCAATCACTGTGGGTCAGGTATATCCTATGGTCACGTACCACGCTACGATCACGTACAGCACTATGATCACGCGAGACTCAGTTCTCAGTCGCATGAGGATTGAGGGCTCTTAAAACCTGCCATCTTTCCGTCTTGTGTGCGTGTCAAAAGGTCCCGGAAGTCAGGTAAGGCTCCACAGCTGCGTGTTACATGGATCTTGCAGCCATGTTACCCCCTATGGCCATGTCCGCCATTTAAGTGTGTGGTAACTCCAGAACTGTATAGGTCGGCTTAGCTTTCCGAGGAGTCTCACCTGTAGGTTCAGAAGACTGTTAAAATTGTAGTCGGTGCCCCGGCTCGGGGAATTTTGACGAGACTGGCTCGGACACTAACCTTCCCACCCATTTACATCCTGCCTCAGTGAGCGCTGGGTGGTACTGGGTAGGAGGGGCGCCATTCAAGTAAGAGGATTGGGAGTCTCTAGCACAAGTTTTCTGAGAGAATTGGCTGTGGCAGAGGGCGGCGCGGCACGGGTCCGTGGGCTTCTCTCAGTGCCCAGGCTCCAGAAACCAGGTAAGACCCGCACCTCCCCTCCCCGCCCCCACGCGCTTCTGATTTCCCGCCCCCGCCCCCACATCAAGGCCCTGCTCTTGCTTATCACCCCCGCCCCATATTTACTGTCTGTACTGCGTGATGGCTTACTCTGCCCCTCTGGTCATGTGTTATTAAGGACACTCGTGATCTCTTAGATGCCACTTTGTATAGAGGATTGCAAATCTGATTTTGGTGTCTGTCCCTTGCTACTAGAGAGAGAGAGAAATAATTTTTTAAAGTAATTTGATTGTTTTCAATCAAAGTGTGAAAGGAGCATCATGTGAAGTTTGAGAATTTATGTATTATGTTTTCTTTGGTGCTCAGTAGTAGTGTCTTTTGGTATTGTTATTTCTTAAATCCTCACCTGAGGATATGTTTATTGATTTTGGAGAAAGAGGAAGGGAGAGGGGGTAGAGGAGAGGGAGAGGAAAGAGCTATTATGAGAGAGAAACGTCAATCAGTTGCCTCTCCCCGCGCCCCGACCACCAGCGATTGAACCCCATAACCTAAGTATGTGCCCTGACCTGGATCGATCCCGCGATCTTGGTGTACCAGTCCATGCTCCAGTGTATGGCAGGACGCTCCAACCAACTGAGACGCCCAGCCAGGGCTCAGTAGTTTCTTTAAAATGCATGTGCGCTGGGATGCCTCGACCTTTCTGTGCTTGGGATCCCTGAAGAGTTTAAACCATCCCAACCAAACACTCCTAGGTTTTGATTTTCTAACCATTGCTTCTTAGACCCCTTGAAAACTCCCGGCTTTTCTTCATGTGGAAAACAATAGCGAATGTATGGAAGAAAAACATGTTAAGTAAAATTAGGAGGGACATTTTTCATAAAAATCATGTAGATGCTATGGAGTGAGCACGATTCAGGAAATAAAGGACTGTGTTTACATCGTGGGTAATTTAAGTATTATTTGATGGATGGTTAAAGAATATTACTGCTTTGGTATTGTTTTTATTATAGTATATCCACCTCATTTTTCTCTCATTTCAGCACTTCCAAGTTTGTTCAGCGGCACAATATGTCCCATAGGCAGCAACAACAAAAACGTGATCTTCCATTAAAGGAACATGGGACATACAGAAAGGAAGGTAAAAGGATTTCCATATTGTATCATTTCTTAAGCTAATATGCTAATGTACAACTTGACTCTCAAAGAGAGGGGTAGTGTTTTAGTTGGTTCAGGCTGCGGTAACAGGACACCATGGACTGGGTGGCTTATGAACAGCACAAGTTTATTTCCAGCAGTTCTGGAGGCTGAGAAGTCCAAAATCAAGGCACTGGCAGGGTCAGTGTCTGGTGACAGCCCATTTCCTGGTTCACAAATGCCTGTCTTCCTCCTGCGTCCTCACGTGGCAGAAAGGGCAAGGGGGCTCTCTGGGTCTCTCTTATAAGGACAGTAACCCCATAGGCGAGGGCACCTCCCCTGTGACCTGATCACTTCCCAAAGGCCGCATCTTCAGATATCATCAAGTTAGGGGTGTGAAGTTGAAACAAACATTCAATCTAAAGCAGGTCGTTTCCTCAACTTATATGGGAATGGAACATTTTTCCACAGACCATTTGAAGTACCACTTTGTTTTGGAAAACATTTTAGGAGACCTTGTTCAACCTAATCCTCTTCAGCACTTTAACACTTTGTAGCTATGTTTACCTAGAGCAATGTAATGTACATTTATTAATATGTATAATCTGTGCTTCTCATCAAGAAATTATTTCTCCATAACTCATTTTATCTTATTTCATTAGTCAGTCTCTATCATGCTTAATCTTTCCACGTGTTCATTTTCTACATAACCCCAATTTATGAGTATGTTTCTGATATCATGATGGCGAGAAATCAGTGCATAAATGCAACTCATAAGGAAGTCATATATACAGCAACAAATGCAGTGCCCTCCTCTTAGAGCAAGATACAGTTTCCCTGGGAAGATGAGCGGATGAAGGATCTCTCATTTTATACCAATTTTCCACCTTTTTTTCAAAACCAACTGTTTTTTCACATGTATTTTTATTGATTATGCTATTACGGTTGTCGCATTCCCCGCCCCCCCCGCCCCGCTTTTATTCCCCTCCAACCTGCACACCACCTCCAGCCCGCTTCCCCCCACCTCCTTTAGTTCATGTCCGTGGGTCATACATATAAGTTCTTTGGCTTCTCCATTTCCTATACTATTCTTAACCTCCCCCTGTCTATTTTCTACCTACCATTTATGCTACTTATTCCCTGTATCTTTTCTCCCTCTCTCCCCTTCCCACTCCCCCGCTGGTAACCCTCCATGGGATCTCCGGTTCTGTGATTCTGTTGCTGTTCTACTTGTTTGCTTCGTTTGTTTTTGTATTTTTGTAGGTTCGGTTGTTCCTGGTTGTGAGTTTGTTTCATTTTACTGTTCATATTTTTTATCTTCTCTTTCTTAGATAAGTCCCTCTAACATTTCATATAGTAAGGGCTGGGTGATGACGAACTCCTTTAGCTTGACCTTATCTGGGAAGCACTTTATCTGCCCTTCCATTCTGAATGATAGCTTTGCCGGAGAGAGTAATCTTGGCTGTAGGTCCTTGCTTTTCATGACTTGGAATACTTCTTTCCAGCATCTTCTTTCCTGCAGGGTTTCTTTGGAGAAATCAGCTGATAGTCTTATGGGCACTCCTTTGTAGGTAACTGTCTCCTTTTCTCTTGCTGCTTTTAAGATTCTCTCTTTATCTTTAATCTTGGGTGATGTAATTATGATGTGCCTTGGTGTGTTTCTCTTTGGGTCCCACTTCTTTGGGACTCTCTGAATTTCCTGGACTTCCTGGAAGTCTGTTTCCTTTTCCCGATTGGGGAAGTTCTCCTTCACAATTTTTTCAAATAAGTTTTCAATTTCTTGCTCCTCTTCCTCTCCTTCGGGCACCCCTGTGATTTGGATGTTGGGACGTTTAAAACTGTCCTGGAGGTTCCTAAGCCTCTCCTCATGTTTTTGAATTCTCGTTTCTTCTTTCTGTTCTGGTTGAGTGTTTATTTCTTCCTCCTGGTCGAAAACATTGATTTGAGTCCCACTTTCCTTTCTCTCACTGTTGGTTCCCTATATATTTTCCTTTATTTGACTTTTCATAGCCTTCATTTTTTCCCCTCTATTTGGCAACCATGCTCAACCAATTCCGTGAGCATCCTGATTACCAGTGTTCTGAAATGTGCGTCTGATAGGTAGGCCATCTCTTCATTGCTTGGTTGTATTTTTTCTGGAGCTTTGATCTGTTCTTTCATATGGGCCTTTTTTTTTTTTTTGTCTCTGGCATGCCTGTTCAGTAGTAAGGGGCGAAGCCTTAGGTATTCACCACGGTGGGGCAATCCACCTCATTGCGCTGTGGCGCTGTACTTGTGAAGGGGTCAGAGAGGGAACAATGCGGCTTGTTTAGCTCTCTGCCGGCATTCAGTCACTTGCCCTGCTGCCCACAAGCAAATTGGGCCCTTCTGGTGCTGATTCCCAGGTGGGTGGTTTTGTGTATGTTCTAGGACCCTGTGGGGTCTCTCCAACGAACTCTCCTGTGAGGCTGGGAGTTTCTCCCGCTGCCACCTCGATCCCCACAGGTTTTTGCATTCTGAGGTTTTGAGGCTTTACTTCCCCACACTGGAACCCTGGGTTGCGCAGTTTGTCTCACTCCCCAGTTGTTCCTCCCGGTTTATCCGCACCCAAACATGGGACTTCCTGGTATGCCAGCCTCCGCCTCGCTTGTTCCACCAACCGCCACCTTGCCACGAATCCTCTCTGCCCGGCTCCGCCCCTCCTACCAGTCTGGATGAATGTTTCTTCTTTAACTCCTTGGTTGTTGGACTTCCACATAGTTCGATTTTCTGTCAGTTCTGGTTGTTTTTTGTTTTTAAATTTGTTGCTGTCCTCGTTTTGGTTGTGCAAGGAGGCCAAGTGTACTAACCTACGCCTCCTTCTTGGCAGGAAGTTTTGTACTGTCTCCTTGAAACCAGCTTATTACTTAATCATTATAGCTGCCATTTTTTGAATTTCTATCTTCTGTGAAGCACTGTGGTATTAGACAGCGTCAACATATCAATGGCTTATTCTTCACTCATACTACATGTCCATGCCAGTTGTACATCCAACACAGGATGATGGATTTTGGAGGCCTGAGCAATTCTTGGAATATCTTGGAGACCCAAGTTCACAGAAAATCCACCATCTAGAAAATTGTCAGTCAGTGGGCCAGAAGGCCCTGAAGGGATTTAAACCAACAACCATATGTTCTCGCACAGAAATAACACATGTCACTCACAAACCGTTATCCTGAACTAATTACATACACCAACCCACTCCTAAAAAGGAGGTCAGGCAGTGCATTTCTACCAGGTGCCTGGGACAGGGTAAAAATGGAAACACTTGACAAAGAGCACCACTGACAACCACATCGTTGAATTAAAGCTCAGAGGCATTGGGTACTACCTGAAAGCACATAGGCAGGGACAGACCGCATTCCATGGAGTCCATGCTCTTTCTACTCCTACTTTTTCCTACATTTATGCTATCTTTTTAAATGTAGTTCCCATATACTTATAATAGAAACTCCTTTACTTCAACGCTGCAGTTCCATCCCCCTTAATCACCTGATATTCATTCCAACAATGGGATTGAATAGACATGATGGACTGGATTTAAATCCAAGGTTTGGTAAGCCACATGCCTTACTTTTCCAAGGAGACAATGGTATTGCACATTTGGATTTCCATGCTATTCAAGGATAAACGTTTTAAAAGGAAATCTGATGGTAGATGAAGAGACTGTTCATCCGTCACATATTTAGTAGCAAAAGTAATCTCATGTCTTTCCATATTATCAAGGAAAAAAATAAAAGCAAAAAACAATGAAATTGATAACATATATGAAAAAGTTGGAAAAAGTGCTAGATGTTAGTGCTTCAAAATGTGAGAACATAAACCTCTGATATCGTGGGTCAAAAAAAATTAGAAGGCACAGATCAGCCACTTTTGAGTGGGAATGACATCATATCATGCTTGCACTTACAGCAAAGCTATAAAAGATAAGACAGGCACATAATTTGAAAATTTATATGGATGAGTTCCAGGGGGAAAAAGCCCTTTGATACTGAAGAAATATTCTTGACAAACAATGCATGAGAAGATATAATCACTGGTCAATCTTAAATAGGTATAGAAATGTGAAAAATAGAAATGAGATAATAGCAAACTAAGTGCGGCAATGGCTAAAACAGATAATACAGCATGACAAAGTCGTGCTTATCCTAAACTTGCAACACTGGTTTAACATTAGGAGATGCATAATGTAACTTAATACATTAATAAGAAAAAGGAGTAAGAATAGGGTGATTATCACAAAGATTCTAGAGAAAGAAAAGGGCATGCAATAAAATTCAACAACCCATGGAGATTAAACATGAGAACCAATAACCCTCTCAGCTAACCAGAAATACAAAAATACTTGTAAAAACTGATAACAGGTATTTTTAAAAACCATAATGAACACCATAAGTAACTGTGAAACATCCAAAGCACTTCGTTTGAAAGAAGAACTGGCAAAAATGACTCATAAATAATCACTTTTGTTCAAGATCCAAGCTGAGACCCCTGGGCATTGCAGAAAGGCAAAAATAAACACGTACATATGTATATACACAGTTAATAATGGTATAAATGTGAAAAGAAACAAAACTGTAAGTATAATTGCCTTTATATAAGACTGAAGAGAATCTACCAAACCATGGCAATAGCGATTTGGATGCATGACTAATATACACAAAATAATTGCAAGAAATAAAAAATAACATTTTCATTGTGAACACTTTCATTTACAATTGTACAAATTTGGCTCTGTGAAATATACAGTGAATTGGCCGACTGGGAAAGTACTGCAACACTCGTAAATACTCATATACTTTCCTGTACTGTAGAGAGCAGAAAGCTTAAAACAAAAATAGAGACTTATGTGAGTCACTGAGTGTGTGTGCGTGCACTGGAGCCCCTTGCCTATAGGCTCCCCAAACAGTTCTCCATGTATCAAACGTACCATCCTGAGACTTGGAGGTGTAACTGAATGACATGGGAGCCACATATGGGTCAATGATGTGGCCAGTTATGTATGATGAAGGAGGTCTCTGTGTTTTATGGGCCAGCCATAGCAGAGTTTCTGGAATGCAGTCTCTGTTATATGAGTCAAGGCACAGGTAGACAGCAGTGGTGTTTCAGGTACACATAGTCTCATAGCATGAATGAGCTTCCCCTGGCTGTGTGGCATCTAAGCCCACTTACCAGGCCCTCACAGAGTTTTTGCGGGCTATGTAATAAATGTGATTAAGGATGTCTTACTTTTCATACTTTTTAAGGTTGTATTTATTTTTAGAGAGAGGGCAAGGGAGGGAGAAAGAGAGGGAGAGAAACATCAATGCGTGGTTGCCTCCTGCTCGCCCCCATCCGAGCACCTGGCCGGCACCCACGCATGTGCCCCGACCGGGAATCAAACCAGCAGCCCTTTGGTTCGCAGACTGGCACTCAATCCTCTGAGCCACACCAGCCAGGGCAGATGTCTTATTTTCATGAAATAGTTAGAATGAACTCTAATGTCATAGGTAGAGTACTTGACCTCAGAATGGGTTGCAACTGAAGGGCCCCAGAGGAAATAGGGATTTCAAATAGGTTATCTGACCTAGGGAGATGTGAAGATAGCAAAGGTCCAATTGATATTAGGTGATTCTTTGGCGTTCCATAGCATGCAGTGGTAAAACAGTTGCAAAAGTTATCACTTGCAGTCACTTGCACTGAAATGCGTTTAAGGCCAGCGTGTTGGTGGACCAAGGAGCTGCTGTTGGGGACTCAGAGGACACTCCTTTCCCCGACAGCATTGAGAAACATATTGATGGGAAGGACATCTTCATCTCTGAAGTGTTCTGAGGTGGCTGACTTGTGTAGGCTACAGAGGAGATGGGATGGTAGATACTGCCATTGACATGGTCCCCTTATCTCAGTGTTGCCTCCTGCATGGGGATGTTGGAATCCTAGAGACACAGGCTGAGTGGAAGCACTTAACCTCGCAGGTAACATTGTTTGACATACAGGAATCTTTGAAGGTGGCTTATTGGTCAACAGGTACCTTGGATCTTGAAAAATCTGAACATCCTCGAAAGTCTGATTAGCGAAAAAGAAATGCAATATAAATATTTATTTGAAATAAACATAGAAGAGCTTAATATAAATAAGTAATGATGGTCCCTTACTCAGTTCCCACACCTGACCCTGAACACCGTGAAAGCCTACTGAGGAAAGACCCTTCATTGAAACAATTAACTGTGATAAATCTTCCTGGGCTTTGCCAAAGGGACCTCCAGCCGTTTACCCGAGATACTGTGCCCTTGCTTTAGGGACACTTGCTCTAAGCCAGAGCTGAAGAAACTTCTTCTCAAAAGGGCCAGAGCATAAATATTTGAGGCTGTGTGGGTCGTTGGGTCTCTGTTGTCACCATTCAACTCTGCTAGCGTAAGGCGAAAGCCGCCATAGAAACAGTGTAGCTGTGTCTCGGTGAAACTTTATGTATGGGTGCTGACGTGTGAATTTCAAATAACCTTTATGTGTCAAGAAATATTATTCTTTTGATTTTTCAACAATTTGAATATGAAAAAGCATGCTTAACTTACAGGCTCCACAAAACAGGCCACAGGCCAGGTTTGGCCCATAGGCCATCGTTTACCCGTCCCTGATCTAAGCTGATGGAATCACTAGCACCTCACACACTGAGTAGACAGTCCGCAAAATGAGGTGGCGACCATTCCTAGGATCTGCTGGCATGCATAAGCCAAAAGCTGGTATTTTACCACAGTGATTTTCAACATCAGTTGCACACTGAAGTCACGTGAAAGGTTTAAAAAATATGGTTGTCTGGGTCTGACCCCGATACTCTTTGATTGTTATGGGTGTTGCCAGATGCTAGTGGCTATTTCGGTCTCCCCAAGTGACTCTAGTGTGTAAACAAGGTTGAATCTTACCGAAGCAATTTCAATGTTGAGAGTGCAAACATTTTACAGTATTTAATTTGTAATTTTTATTGCAAACTCGTGGTTTTGGAATAACATTGAATAACTATTCTAATAATAAAGACGTATCATATTTTAATAATAAATAAATAACTGTAGTGGGAAGCATGAAAGAATAATTCCTATGTCATGCAAGAAAGAGAGAATAATCTGTCTATAAAACAGAAAGGATGTGGGAGGACACAGTGGTTCCACGCAGGGGCCACCGGTGGAAGGGCCAGGGTGGAAGCTCTTCCACTGGTGAGGCCAGAGCCGAGGTATAGATTAAACCCAAGCACCCACAAGCCCAGGGCTACTCGGCAGTGAAGCCTCCCCTGCAGGAGAGAGTCATAGCCCAGGGTGAGCATGGAAGGGACAGAGCAAACTCAACAAATCAAATGATTTTCACTGAGGGAATAGACAAATAGAAAAGGCTGGTAAGGGTCTTCAGATAATATTTCCCTAGAGAGATAAAGGAGTGGCAAAGGAAGAAATTATATCCATTGTAAACAAATGGAAGACTGTTCAGGAAAGATGGCTGATGGAACACAAAAATCTACTTTCGCTTCCTCCTGAAACCTCATTAAAGCAACATCAAAGGTAAGCAGATACATACAAGGGGATATTACTCAGCAGCAGAAAAGTCAAGAACACGGACGCAGCTCGAGAAATTATGCTGATTTAAAGAAGCTAGACACAAAGGCCTATCAAATGCATGATCCCAGTCACATGAAATTCTTGAGCCGACAAAAGTCATGTATGGTGACAGAAAGCAGATCAAGGTTTAAATGGACCTGGGAGATGAGGAGGAAATTAATTGGGAACCTTTTGGAGTGTGGTATATGCTTTCTATCTTTATTAAGGTGATGGTGAGCTTTAATCGGTGATTTTTACATCTAAGTAATTTGGGAACAAGTCAAGTTAGTTGGCTGCATCGTCCAAAGTGAAAGGTACTAGCTGCTTTATAAAGCCCCAGTTATCACTTTTGATTCTGGCAGCAAGACTGTGAGACAGAGATTGTGCCGAGATGCAAATATTCAGTAAGTGGATGTCTGTATTTGTGCATGGGTGCCTGTGTGTGGGTGTGTGTGGGAGTATCCCTCTGTGGCTCTTATCACATATCCACACTCCTGAGAGATTCCCAAAACGAGGCCATGACTGAGGTGCCTTGCGTATGAAGCACCTTGGTGAGGGAAGCCTCGGCCCCTGTTGGGGCACTATAATCACTTAGTTGGTTGGTCTGGAAAGTGCCGCAGCTGTTAGCGAACTCACTTTTATACTTTCTCCTCGGCAACGTTATTGCTGAAGTAATGTCAGTTCTCAAAAATTACCCTAGCTCTTCCTGGAAACCATGTGTCCACTCCCTACCCCTATGGCTCCCTTTAATATTTGATTATTTTTTACTTTTATTTGATGTTCATGGAAATGGTTTGGTTCCCTGGCATTCACCAGCACTTGCAGATACGGTGTCACTTTGGTGTGGTTATCGTTGTTTACTAGCATTACGAACTCATGGCTTTTTAACATGCTCATGGGCTTCAAACCATTGTATTGCATGTTTGAGCAGAGTGAAATGAGCAGCCCTACGCTCTGCTGTTGGATTGAAAACTGATGGTTGGGGGGTTGCCAGGGATGAAACCAGAGGACTAGACGGAAGGCAGCATAATCCTCGATATAGATGTTGGTATCTTGGCCAGAGCATGTAGTAATGGAGGTAGTGAGAAGTGGCTAGATTCTGGATGGACTTTTGGAGCGGGGCCTAGAGAACGTCCTGATCGCTGGGTTTGGAGTGTCAGAGAAAGAGAGCACTCCAGTGTCCTCCAAGTTTTGGGGACTGAGCAAGTGGTATTTATGGGTAAAATGCTCTACCCATGTTCAGTTTCACTTCCAGTGCCACACACATGGAAGGTCTCAAGGGCTGCGACTTTTAAGATTGTCCTGACAGTGGGCCACACACTGAGAGCGATGACTCCCCAGAGGCATTAATCTGAGGCCTGGTGGTTGTCATCAGCACATTGCTGAATGATCAGCCGTGATCGGAATGTCACTCATGAGTGGCCCTGAGGCAACATGGGGTAATTGATGTACAAAATGTGCAACACACAAACCTAGAGAACCTTAAATAAGAGACCCCAAAGGAAGCTGATTTCTAACAGTCCAATTTCCATAATCTTCCTGCCCGCTCGAAGCACTAGTGTAGTTAGTTGCCTGCTGGTGCACTGTTTCAGTTGAATGCAGTAAAGATAAAATACCCTTAGTGAATCCACTTATGGGAGAGAGAACTGAGACTACCTTGTTTATGTAGATGCAAACATAAAGGAGAATTGAAGATGCAATTATCCTTCCACATGGAGAATTAACATACGTTGTTGGTAGTGTTTGTGGAGGAAAGGGGTGGACAGCAACACACCTCCTAGGAGGGAATACAGAGTGCAATATTGCCAAAACACTTTATGAGCATACTTGTGGTTACTATCTCCCATAGAGTAGATGTCAGAGCTAAAAATTTTAAGAGATGAGAGGCATGATATAGAGATAAAAGAATGACTCAACCAGGGAGACATACTGATCCTAAGGATGTATGCTACTAACAACGCAGCCAAAAAGTACACAAAGCTAAAACTGATGGTGCTGAGAGGAGAAGTAGCGAAGTCCAAAATGACAGTTGGGGTCTTCAACAGCCACTCTCAGCAAGCGACAGAATTGCTAGAGGGAAAATCAACAAGGATAGAAGAGATTCGAATAATGCAGTAAACTAAGAGGAAACTAACTGACAAATAAAACAGTCCACCCAACAGCGGCAGCATACAATGTTTTTCGTGTGTCTATGTAATAACATTCATCAAGACGGGCCATGTCCTGGGCACCTAAACAAACCTCCACAAGTTTTAAAAAAAAGAAATTACACACAGCATGTTCTCTGACCATAAAGGGATCAAATTGGACCTCGATAACAGAAATAGAAAGGAAGAATCTGTAGAGATGGGGAAATAGTAGTTGAAACGCCATTCCAGTTTCCATGTTATAGAAGAGCTGAGATTAGAAGGAGTTGTCTCCTGGTCTCAAAAGCATTTCAGAATGGATGAAGAGAAAGCTGTCTCTGGATATTTCAAATAGAGTACTGTTCAGACCAAGGCTAGAGGGAGGGGGACAGTTTAGGAGGCTGTTACCTGTGTTGCACCTGGCACTAAAGCTTGCACTGCACCAGCAAAGGAAGCACAGCTTGCTGAGTGTTCGTGGAATCAGTTTAGTGGCTGATCGGGTTTGTGAAGCATGAGAGAGATCACCTCCCATGTATTGGTGAGGTAGGTAGAGAGCCCTGAGAGAGGCAAGATCCACATGGCTTCCTGATATATGGCTGGTGTGCAGTCCGTGCAGCCCTTGGATGCATATGCCTCTGTTCTTTACACATCCTGCTCTGTTTTTTAAAAGTTTCAACCCAGCTTCCTCCATCTCTTTCCCTCTCCCCTCCTCCTCTTCATCCTTCTCCTCCTGCTTCATGCTGCAGGATTTGTCCCTGGCTAGCATCATCTGTCAGATGAGGCTCTCCTATGTGGACAGGCAGAGGAGCTTCCTTTTTGGGATTTGAGGGACTGGTCCCTTAGAGCAGATTGGCACTTTGCTTGCCCTACATGCTGATAGCCTAAGAAATGGTACATGGCAAGTGGGAACAGACTTGTGTCCAAACCTGCATTTGTTTTCCTTGTTTCAGAAGACAATGATGCTGGTAGGTCACCCCAAGGAAGAAAGCAAGGTTGGAGTTCTTTTCGAGGTGATTTTGGCAAGAGAAACCCTCGTTATCAGCACGGTGGATATGAGTGTCAGCCTTCACACCTCCAGAAGGATGGTAGAAACGTGGACAGGAGGGGTGTCCTGAAGTACCAAGTAAGACAGTAAGTGACCGGGCAGCCTTTTTTGCATGTATCAGCCCATGGGACCATGCAGCTCTTTCACCGTCAATGGTTCTATTTTTATTCTTCTCTCACTGGCAAACTGAGGAGTGGTTTAAGTGAAATCATGATTCAACAATTGCAGTCCTGATGTCAGAGAAGCAAGAGTGTACAGAAGACTTTCTTAGCATTTATGGCCACCCTTCTTTTCCTCCACTCCTTCTCCACAGCACTCCCTATTCTATGGGACATGACAAGTGGAGAGTGAAATGGCATAATGAAGGCCAAATCCGTGTCACTCTGTGGAGCAATAGAAAACTAATCAAGAGAGAGATGGGGGAGGACAAACAAGACGGAGCCCAGTCTAGTTGGTTCAAGATCACAGTAAGTGTCCTGAAATAATGTATGGAGTGTGCGGGAGAGAAAGGTCAGGTGGACATCTGTTGGTCTCATGTAGAGACGGAACGATGCTGGGGACAGTTTACAATCTGTCCCTCTTATTACTAGGACTTAACCTTCTTTACTCGTCCAAGGGCACATTCAGAGAAGCAATAAAAGGAAACAGGCTGACCGTAAGGAAAATGGAGGAGGCTGTCTTCAGGCAAAGGTGGAACTACTGCCAAGGAAATGGGGCAAGTGCGCACTGGATGCCTCAGTGTGGCTCAAGCCGAGTGTGGGAGATGGGCCACCAAGGCTCTGGAAAGCTTGTCAGAGGGTCGAGCAGTGTCCTAGATAGGATCTCCTGGGAACTTTAAAGAAGAAGGAAAATGTCTAACATTTTAAGTTGATTATGGGGAGGAGAGCTTTGAACGGCGAGGTAATGGATGTAAAAACCCCGTATTTGGCACAAACATAAGAAATCGTGCCAGTGATCCCTTCTTCAAAAGACCTTTAAAGATGAGTAGAAGTTTTGAAAAACACTGTGTCGGGTGTGTTCTCCAGCCTTCTTCCATGCTGTTTCTCCTGTCTCTGTGCCCTTCTTTTGACCTTTAGATTCCCTTTGGGAAAAAGTATGACAAGACCTGGCTAATGAATTCAATCCAGAGCCGTTGCAGTGTCCCCTTCACTCCAGTGGATGTAAGAGGGGATGGTGAAGCAAGATGAGGGGGCGCACAGGGAAGGGGGAGAGACCTGGTTGAGCTGGGGCCATGGGCCCCTGACACTGATGTTGCTTCAATCCCTGTAGTTTCACTACACGCAACACAGGGTTCGGTTCTTTGTCCAGGATGCCAGCGCTGCTTCTGCACTGATGGATGTCAGCTACAAGATTTGTGATGAGGAGAACAAAAAGGTGTGTCGAGGGCATTATCTGTACTTAGTCTGAGGCAGGAGGACAGGCAGAGCTGGTCACCTTTGGAACTAGAGTTCCCGGTGCTTACCCCTCCTCTTCTTCCTGCAGATACCTATCTTTGTCAGTTCTTCTGCTGTACCTTACTCTGTGCGGGATAAGTTGGCACCAGAAAAAATGAAACAACTGAAGGTAACACAGTCTCAAGGGCACATGTTGGCCCCAGACCCACCTGTTCCTCCTCCAGCCCCCGATTTCCCTGTCACCATCACGACCTCAGGCCTCAGTCTCCATCTCCCTGTGCAGCTGACCATGAGCAAACGATATGATGTCTCCCAGAAAGCTCTTGATCTCCAGAGTCTACGCTATGACCCAGGTACGCTTGACAGCAGAAATTCTGGGACAGGTGAGGACAGAGGTTACTGCCTGGGAGGGAGACTTAGGGATGGTAATGAGGGAAGGTTTGGTCCTGGTCCTGGACACCTCTCAACCTTCTCATCCCCCACTCTGGACTTCCTGAAGACTTGGTGGGCCATGATACTGATATAATACTGAATCGCAGAAACTGCATGACTGCCACCCTGCAGATCATCCAAGTGAGTTTCCCTCAGGTGAGGCCTTCGAGGTCCAGCTCTTCTGGTGTTATGGTTGGGGGTGGAGCAGATGGGACAGAGAGCAGTTTTGTCTCTGAGGTCCCACATAGTAACTGTCACTCTAAATCTTCTTTCCCAAAGCTGTTGTCCTTGAACTTGCACAACAACAGACTGTTTCAGCTGGATGGCCTGTCTGATATTACACAGATGGTCCCCACAGTCAGGATCCTGAACCTGTCCAAAAATGAGGTGAGAGAGGGGCAGATCAAAGTTTGGTTGAGAGTGGTGGGTGGTGGTTATGAGAGTGCTGATGGTGGGTGGGCACAGGAACCTGTGGGTAAAGGATGGGGCTGTGGGTTCAGGGGCTTGGATGCCCCTCTTTCCCTGGGACTATTTTTTTAATTTCCTCCCCGCATTTCGCAGCTTAACTCCACCTGGGAGTTGGTGAAGATCAAAGGTCTGAAGCTCGAAGAGCTGTGGCTGAAAGGAAACCCCTTGTGTGACACCTTCCCAGACCAATCCACCTACATACGGTCAGTGGTGAAGGGGCCCTGTGACCCCTCCTGGGGACCCTTGATCCCTGGGAACCCTGCCACATAAGGTGGCACCCCTGGTCCCCTTGAGGGGACCACAAACACCACCTTCTCTTTTCTGTGTCCATTGCCTATGCATAAAGGTCTCTTATCCTTCCTCTGACCTGCTTACCTGTTCCACCGGTCTGGTGTCTGGTTCCTGACTCGGCATCTAGTTTTCTCTAGGGGTCTGGTCTCTGACTCTGCATCCGGTTTGTTCTAGCATGCCCACCTAGAAGTGCCTCCGGAATGCAGGGCTTCCCCTCCTCACCAGGATTAGGAGTGTTGAGGCTCTAGGCAGCTGCTGCGACCTGGACTGGGAAATGTCCTCCACCTCAGAGTCAGGCTCAGACAGGTCTTCCTGCTTCAGATGACACAGAGGATCCTTATCCTGTTCTGGGAAGAACTTTCTTTCCCATGCTTCAAAACAGTGTCCCCTCCAATCCCAGGTTGACATGGCAACTTTTCCGCCCCATGCCAAGAGCCTAGTCCTTGGGTGGCTGTCATCATGACATCCCTTGTTTTACTGCAATGCCAGAGGATGGGGCATCCTTGGGAGAATCCAGAGTTTCCCGAGTCAGGGTCAGAAGTGAGCCAGCACCAGTGAGCAAAGGGCCTCCCAAGTCAGCAGTGGAAGGCAGAGGGCATAGAGGGTTGAGGAGACAGAAGACAATCCTACTAGGGGCACTCCACTCATCACACACTTGCCTGGTCCTTCAGAGGAGCCCTGGGTACTCCACACGGGTAGGATTCCTCAGGCAAGGAACCAACTAAGATCGGCACAGGTGCTCAGGGGCCATAAGGAGAGAAGGCGGTGATCATAAGATGGGGATCAGAGACGCCCAAGCGGAGGGAAGGAGTACTGTTGGTAGTATGAATCTCGAGGTGTGGAGAGAGATGAGGAGTCTGCGTGTCTCTGAGATTCCATATGGGGTCTGGCCTTTCCTCCTTCTGGGAAAGGTCACCTGACCCCATGGCCGCTGTGTTTCCAACTCTCAGTTCGGACTGAGCTCCCACAGTTGACAAAGTCTCAACCCGCATCCCATGGCCCTTAGGCCACCAAGTGCATGATTTCCATTCTTACCTGGAGACTCAGGGCCATCCAGGAACAGATGAAGGAAAGGGCTGTTGTAGGGGTGCCATGTTCACTCTCTTCTTTCTCCTTATCTGACCCCCATCCCCCACCACAGGGCAGCACATCTTTCCCTTCCCTTTTTTCCCTTTTTTCCTTTTTCTCCACTCCCCTTATGTCTTCCCAATCTTCTCTCCTACCTTCGTTCCCCTTCTTTCCCTTTCCCCTTCTTTCCCTTTCCCCTTCCTTCCCTTTTCCCTTCCCCCTCCCTTTCCCCTTCCTGCCTCCTGGTCCCTCCCTCACTCACCTCCCTGCCCCAACATCCTGGGCCATGCATGGGGTTGGCCCTGGTCCTGGCAGGATGCAGGACCCCCAGTGAGGTAGCAGAGCTCTGGGCTCCCACGCCTTACCACTTCTCTGGAGCACTCACTGGGGAGCAGGAGGAGCATAGGGAGTCAGGGAAGGGGAAGAAGCCCTAGGGTCTGGGATCCAAATGCTGTGTCTTGTGGCACAAGAGAAGTGAGTCGGGGCCCTCTGAATGGAAGCTTACCAGCAGGATGGAAAGGGGGGGGGAGTGAGGGAGGGTGGGAGGGAAAAACGGAGGGAAGGAGTACTGTTGGTAGTATGAATCTCGAGGTGTGGAGAGAGATGAGGAGTCTGCGTGTCTCTGAGATTCCATATGGCAGATGATCAGTGCTCAGCAGGCCAGTAGACCCAGAACCCTTGAGATCAGAGGCTGAGGAGGGAAGGGGGCTGCTGGGTGGGCAGGGCACCTGTCTCTATTCATGCCATCAGTGTTTTCGCTAAGTGGAAGCATTGCAACCCAAACTATCGACCACTAATTTCTGTTTTTGGATTTGGACAGTGCCATCAGGAAATGTTTCCCCAAGTTGTTACGCTTGGTAAGTGCCTTCTTTCGTCAACGTCTCTACTCACATTGACGACCTCCACACCTGCCCTCAAGCACTTCGAGTCTTGCCTAAATTACACGGTTGCTTCAGACCCTTATGCATTTTGGGGGACATGGACATCTGAAGAGGACATGATTATGATCGCTGCGGAGATGTACACAGACACAGAACGAGACAGGGAGAAAGGGAGGGAGGGAAGGAGGTGGGGAGGAAGAGAGGGAGGAACAGAGAGACACACACACAGAGACAGAAACAGACAGACACACACACACACACACACACACACATAGAAGTTGCATATACCAGTAGAGACTTCCAGGACCTCGTGATGCAGATGCCCACCGTAATCTTGCCCATGAAATTTCCAAGTCCTTTTCACTCCTGATTTCTGTCCTTCACTATCCCAGGAGCCCATACATTCCCCTAATTATTCAGGACAAGTTTCCTGGTCTACACTGCCAACTTTCTCTTCCCTTCTCCAGGATGGCCAGGATTTACCCCCACCAATTACCGCTGACGTTGACAGGCCCAACTTAATAAAGCCCTACAAGGTGAGGGAGAAAGGTCAACATTTGGGGTATTTATTGCAAGGGAGGCTTTATCAGCCACATTGCCTCAAATGTCTGATTCCAGGAAAACTATAAAGGATCTGATGTTGTGAAGAGGCTAGTGCTGCAATTCCTCCAGCAGTGAGTACCCCAGGGTCCACCAGAAATGAGGGAGGGCTGGGGCACACTGGGCCACCCAAGCACAGGACTGCTCATGAGAGTTTTCAAGTCCCATTTGAGGTCCAGACCATGGAGATAGACTGTCTTCATTGTCCCCTCCCAGATATTACTTGATCTATGACTCTGGAGACAGACAGAGTCTCCTTGGTGCTTATCACGATGAGGCCTGCTTCTCCCTTACCATTCCCTTCAACTCGAATGATCCAGATGCGTGAGTATCACAGCTCAGACTCTGCTCCTGGGCTGTGTGGTTCCCCAGCAGACACAGGCCAGCTCATTGCAACACCCACACTGGCCGGACCAACACATCCTGGTTTTTTTTTTGTGTGTGTGTGTCTGTTTGTTTTTCCCTAGAAGCAGCTTGTTTGAGTACTTCAAAAATAACAGGAATATGAAGAACCTCAAGGACCCCAGTGCGTGTGGGATGGGAAAGATTGGGCAGCCAAAGGGGGTGTGAAGGGGCCGGTCATAGGTCCCTGAGTGTGGCAACCCTGACCTTTGCTGTCCTTCCCCCACAGACCTGCGCTTTCAGCTGCTGAAACATACAAAACGTGACATTGTGTGCTCCCTCTGCATGTTGCCCAAAACTCAGCATGACTTCAGCTCCTTCATCTTGGACATGTGGTTCCTGTCGGTCAGAACCTGCTTCCTCCCTTGGGCTAGCCCAGAAAGACGTAGGTGGGTAGGAGGTATGGACAGTGACTAAGCACCTGCACTCTTCTCTTTCAGGAAAGCATGATCTTCATCTGTGTCAATGGAGTGTTCAAGGAAGGTGAGTGTGTGTAGAGTCCCCTCTCCAGATACCCCACTTGTCCCTCCTGGAGCCTGGGACCTCTCTCAGAACTCTCCTGACTTCTCTGACCCCTCCCCTTTTCTCCTATTCCCTCTGTGTTCTCCTGCCTCCACTCTGCCCTGAACCCATCCTGGTCTGACCTGCACCCATGCCTGCCAGCCCTGCACAGCTGGGCTGTTAGGGACACAGGTATGGGTTTTGGTGGCTGTCATCCCAGATCCTTGTTCTGAGAACTTGGGCTAGTTATATGGAACTCTTTTTCCTCTTTTGCAAACTGAGGCTAATAATGCCCACCTCTTAGGGCATTATTAGGGGCACCTGTCAGGGGTAGCTGCTAAAAATGAATCAAATGAACTTGTGAAGTGATTGTCCCAGGGCATAGTAGGGTCCATGTCAGTGGTAGAAGATTGCTCCTATCATTGCCCTCCCCGTTCTGGACACCCTGCCTCCCAGTGATCTGCTGTCCCCTTGTGCATGTGTGGAGTCTGACCCTTACTGAGGAATGCAGTGGGAGCCTGTGAGCATTGTGACTCTAAGAGGGAATCGTTGTTGTTGTTGTTGTGGTGGTGGTGGTGGTGGTTGTTGCTGCTGTTGAAGTGGAAGGACGATCTCAGGGTTCTGTGCGTGCCTTCACCCGGACCTTCATTGCTACCCCTGCCAGCAGTTCCAGGTGAGTGCTGTGCTCTGGGTGAGACCAGGCAGCCCAGCCTGGGCTAAAGGGTGTGGGGATGTAACAGTGCAGGTTTTGGGGCATTTTTCAGTGTTGTGGGGAGCCAACATGCAGATCCAAGGAATAGCCCAGCATCTGGGTTAAGAGTGTGGGCTCTGGAGTTAGTACACTGGGTTCTCTTCATGATGCCAACACTAACTAGATGTATACCTTTGTGAAATCATATGACTTCTCTTTGACACTGTGTGTTGCTCTGCAAATGGATTTAGACTGTCCTCTCCCTTGCTCTGTTTCTAAGAGTAAATGCAAGGGGGTTAGAGGTACAAATCTAGTGAAGCTGGTAGGCATTCTCGCCAAGGGGGAGCTCAGTGGGAGTGGCAGAGCTACCAAGAAACGACTCAGGGTCAGACATCGTCAGGCTGTGGAGGAATATGGCTGCTGAGTGGCAGTGGAAGCAGAATCATTGTTGAGGGGGTGGGGTTGTCCATCCATCAGTTGGCTGAGGGCCCATTTTTCTACAGTCTGTGTGTCGTGAATGAGGAGCTCTCTCTGAGGGACACCACACCTAAGAAGACTCAGAGTGCAGTGTCTACCTGCGTGCCCACACCCTCCTGCAGTTCTCAGCCCACCCTCTCTTGGGAGCAGCAGGAAATGGCACAGGTTTCCTTCGGGCTGTCTCAGATGAGCCTCTAGTGGTCTCAGAAGTGAGTACTAGGTGTGCATGGGGATAGGAAGGAGCTGGGAGTAGCAGGGGATTGAAGAGAGGGAATTTGCAGGTAATTGTTTTAGGTCTGATTATTTTTTCCTTAAAAAGTTTGCATGTGAAAAATATCCTCATTTTGTACTGATACATGTAAATACATCAGAAAATCTGGTTTTTTCTTCTCTGCATACTGTTTTGTAACTTCTTTTATTTATTAATTTTTAACTCCAGCAGAGTTTCCTCTCAGTATTTGTTAAGCTACCTTGTTCCTGTTAAGATCTGTATGTTAAACAATTGAATTCCAGTAGGCCTAAGCTGTTGCACTGTTTTTTCAGCATTCCATGTAGCACCACTGGTCATTCTGGGGCATACAGCTTGGTACATTTGCAGACTTCCTTCTGTAGCCTCTATTTAGCAGTGTCATCGTGTGGTCAAACGGTCTCCACTTTGGTCCTCAGGGAGGTCATCTTTCCTCCCCCACCACCGGTGCTCTTAGTAGAGTGACGAGATGATACCAGAACTTAAAATTCTTTACTCATGAAGAAGTGAAGTCTGAGAATTCAGAGAAAAAAGGAAATGGGTCTCCAGGCTTTTAGCAAGGCTGGAGGGCTGTCAGGTGGCTCTATTTGTCTTCTCAATGCTCTCTCTAGACTTTCTCCAGGTAAACGGCAAGATCCCGGATGAAGCCTTCATGCAGTGAACTGGGATCTTGCAAACAAAGCCCAGGAAAGGAGCCCTTAGGTGTTCACATTTTCATCCTCATCATATTTGTTACAGCTATCTTCCAGCTTGAAGCTTTGGGATTGGTCTGGTCTAGGAATTTAAAGTTTTAATATTGTTTGCCCAAAGATGAATTGAAAAAGTCAATTGAGAAAATTTACTTAGGCCACAGAGCATTAAATGAAGGAAAAGAGAGGTGGATACAGTCAGCGTCAGTTCAGGAAAGCTTGTCGTTATTTTGTTAATGGAAATAAAGTAAAGCATAAGACTAAACAAGCCTAAATGTAGTCTCTAAGAAAGAGTAGAAGAAGGGAAGAGCACAAGAACCTAAGAGAAAAGGACACTTATTGAAGAAAAGAAGAGTCATTCTTTGGGACGAATCTACTCTTGGATTTTGAGCTTTTCAACTTTGTTACCTTAAGGTTAAATTAAAGAAATAAGCTGAAGTGTTTGGTTCCATGAAACTCATGTTACTTGAGTTTCCTAAGTGGACAGTGACCCAAACCTCTAAAAGGAGCCAAGTGTTGTAAAAGTATTCAGTATGCATTTTTGGCAAGTTACGTTTCCTCATTTTCTTTAAAGAGAGAGAGAGAAAGAGAGAAATTATGTGTTTCTTACATATAATGTAATTTCCCTTAATGAAGTTGTCTCTATTTCTATTCATCAAATTGCTGTGATAGTGAATTATTACCCATGGGATCATTTATTTTAAGTGAAAGAATTACCAGGCATTACAGAGTCCATTCTCTGTTTGGGTTTCCATTCTCTGTTTGGGTTTGTGTTAGTGTTGGTGGTGCTTTATTGCCGTTGTGTCTTTGTTTATGTATCTCGATTTTCTCCCAGGAAAAAAAATGTATGAAGAGATTTAGACTGAATTCTTTGTTTTTTAAATCTAATTTGCAGTGTATTTTTGTATTTTATAGTGCTGAAAGTGGAAAATCGAAGTCTATAATAATCTTAGACAATATATAGTTTTAAAAGTCCTGATACACAGTCAGTCTCTATTCTGGAAATGTTTATATTATATTAAAGTGTTTTGTACATATTGTTTTATGTCAATGATCATTTCCCAGCGAAAGACGATTTTACTTTGAGAGTGAGAGGGGAAATAAATAGTTTGTACCTCTGGGGAGATCACATTATAAAGCTGTAGTAATTTTATTTCTTCTACCCCTTGCTTAGTAGAAGGTGATACTCAGATTTGAGCTCAGTTTTAAGATAGAGAAATATGACTGACTCTATACTTAAGACTGAAGAAGGAAGAGTTTATAAGTGGGAATGGGCCATAAGGGTACATTACCTTTAAATTGTTTCATCTTGCTTATTTTTTTACTCTAGTACTCCCCCTTTTTATGATAAACACCTCTTGTAAGCATTTGAACATCACCATAGTATAGAAGGAGTGATGGCCTGGGAATCCAACTCTCAGGATTCTGGTTTCAGTAGTACCGTCAAGTTTCTGTATGACCTTGTGGGAATACCATGAGAATTCAACATGGAGTCATTAGAGACAGGAAAAAATAGGCTGTAGTATCCCCTTGATGTGTTCATCCTATCAAGAAGTAAATAAATTTACATGGTGATGTATGTGCACTTAGGCAAGTCATTTAATAGTTGG
>PVJI01022906.1:0-24504 GCA_004026765.1 Micronycteris hirsuta
AGTTTTCAATTCCTTGGATTTCTTCTTCTCCTTCTGGCAGCCCTATGATCCTTATGTTGGGCCATTTACAGATGTCCTGGAGGTTTCTGAGCCCCTCCTCCATTTTTTGAATTCTTGTTTCTTCATTCTTTTCTGGTTGGATGTTTTTTTCTTTCTGCTGGTCCACTCTGTTGATTTGAGTCCCAGTTTCATTCTTATCTCTGTTGGTTCCCTGCAGATCTCTCCTCATTTGTTCCAGCAATTTTGATAATTTTTCATCGAATTCTGAGAGCATCCTTATTACAAGGGTTTTATACTGTGCATCTGATAGTTTGGCTATCTCTTGGTCGGTTAGCTCTGGAGCTTTACTCTGTTCCTTTCTTTGGGCCATTTTTTTTTCCCGGTAGTTGTGCTGTGACGTATCCTGTGGGGGAGGGACCTGAGAGCACAATGGCGCCTTCTCTGCTCTCTGTGCCCACACCGCCTCCTGCAAGCGATTTGAGCCCCTCTGCGCCGGCTCCCCGGGTCGCTCCCGGGCTGTACAGCTCCAGTCCCCCGCGGGTCTCCCCAGCGAACTCTCCTGTGAGGCTGGGAGTTCTTCCCGCCACCGGCTCGCCCCCCACAGGCACTCTTACTCTGCGCCGATGGGTTGTGTCCTGCTTTCTCTCCCTGTCCGTCTGCACGAGAATGCAGACCTGCCGGGTCCACCAGTCTCGGCCCGCTGGGTCCGGATGAGCTGGGCGCTGGCCACGCTTCGGTTAGGCACCCCTGTCTCGGTGTGGTGCAGCCCCGCGGGAATGGCACCTCTAACCACGGTCCTGCCCTCTGCTCACCAGCTCGCCGCGGGGTCGCTGAGCACTCTCCCTCCGCCCTGCTCCTCCCGGCTCACCAGACTGGATGAATGTATCTTCTTTAATTCCTTGGTTGTCGGACTTCCTCTCAATTCGATTTTCTGTCAGATCTGGCTGTTTTTGGTTGTATAAATTTCTGATTTTTTCCCTTGTTTGGTTGTGCGAGGTGACACGGCGCATTCACCTATGCCGCCATCTTAGGAAGTCTACAGTCTTAAATTGATTGTTTTCCTTCTGGTAATTTCAATTATAGCATGGGGTAAGAAAATGTAAATTTTAAGCACATAAACACAAGCAGCTTAATCGTGTGTTTAAATTCTGTATTTGATTGAACAGAGGTAATTCTTACTATTCTGCCTCTATTTCAGGGTGTTCATTTTCTGCTTGGAGAATTCAGTCACTTAAACGTCTAAAGAAACTATTGTGGGGCATGCAACTGGTCCAAGCATGTTTAAGCATCTAGAGCAGATGGGGAAAGAGGTATTGGACCAGGCAGCTCTTTCCAGATGCTTCAGAAATGTTCACTATGTATTGCCTTTCACCCAAATAGCTTAGCTCTATATTATCTTATGTAGAAAAATATCTTACTTGGAGAAAAATAAACATGGTTATATGTAAACGATACCAGTTCTCAGATTTATTGCTTACATTTCTGTTTGTGCCTGTTTAGATCTGATCTTTACCACTACATTTCAGTAGTCCCCTCCAGGTTAGAGTCCCTCTCTGCAGCGGCCATCTCTTCTAATCGGATATCTATTCCAAAACATTTTTGCCAAAACCTCCCTAATTTAAGGAAATTAAGACCTTATGAACTATCTATCATATTATTTTATTTCAAGACATTTGCTCAAAACCTACAGCTCCTAACCTACTAATCAACACCCTGCATCAAATAAATTAACAACCAAAAACTCTCAGGTTTTTTGTGCATTTTACTATGAATTCAATTCTTCAATAGATATAGAACTATTCAGGTGATCTATTTCTTTTTTGGTGAGTTTTAGTAACTTGTTTCTTCCAAGGAATTATTCCATTTCATCTAAGCTTTTGAATGTATGTGCATAGAGTTCTTCATAGTATTCTTTTATTACATTAATGTATGTTGAGTCTGTAATGATATTGTCTCTTTTATTCCTGATGTTGTAATTTATTTCTACTCTTCCTTTTCTTTTTTTTTTATTTTTTAAAAGATTTTATTTATTTATTTTTAGAGAGAAGGGGAGGGGGAAAGAGAGGAAGAAACATCAATGTGTGGTTGCCTCTCACACACCCCCTACAGTGGACCTGGCCTGCAACCCAGGCATGTGCCCTGACTGGGAATTGAACCACTAACCCTTTGGTTCACAGGCCAACACTCAATCCACTGAGCCACACCAGCCAGAACATATTTCTACTCTTTATTTTCTTAGTCTATTTAGAGGTTTATCAATTTTATTGATCCAAGAACCAGTTTCTGGTGTTACTGATTTCTGTACTGTTTTTCTGTTTTCAATCGCTTCTCGGCCTTTTGGCTAAGATCAAGTGTGTTTTTCTGTTTTCAATTTTATGGGTTTCTGCTCTTCATTGTTCATTTCCTTCAGACAACTTGGTTCGTCTTGCTTTCCTTTTTTTTTTTTTGTTTTTGTTATCCAAGGTAACACATTAATTTGAGTACTCTCTTTTTTAAATATGCATTTAATGACATTTCCTTCTAAGCATCGCTTTCACTTTACCTCACAAATTGTGATATGTTGCATTATCATTTTCACTCCAGTTCAAAAATATTTTCTAACTTCCTTTGAGATTTGATCTTTGACCAATGAAGTGCATAGAGGTATATTATTTAATTTCTAAGAATTTGGGGATTTTCCATACATTTTTCTGCTAGATTACTTCTATTATGGCCAGAGGATATACTTTGTGTGGTTCCAATACTTTTAAATATGTTAAAGTTGTTGTATGACCCCATATATGGTCTATCTCGATGTGTTCCATGTGCCGTTGAACATAATACATGGATTCTGCTGTTTTTTGGTGCAGTGGTGTTCAGTCTTTTGTGGTTGTGTTGATTTTTTTATCTGCTTGTTCTGTTACTGAAAGAGGAAACTTAAAGGCTCCAACTATGATAGTGGATTTGTTTATTTCTCCTTACAATTTTTTCATATAGATTTTAATACCTTTTTGTTATTTATTTCCTGTGTATGCCTACATATTAAAGACTGTGTATCTTAGAGTTTTGATGCTCTTATCATTCATAATGATGTCTCTGTGTTCCTGGCATTTTTCTTGTTTTAAAGTCTACTTTGACTAATAGTAATAGACACAATGCTGTTTTCTTTTGGTAAGTGTTTGTATGGTATGTATTGTTTCATTATTATCCTTTCAACTTATTTATATCATGATATTTCAAGTGGGTTTCTTGACAGCATCTATTTCAGTCTTAGGGGTTTTTTGGTCCAATCTATTGATCACTGTCTTTTTTTCAAGTGTGCTTAAAACATTCACATTTATGGTGGGGATCCAAGATCATGGAGGAGTAAGTGGAAGCTACACTAACCTCCTCCCAGAACCAACCCAGAATTACAACTAAATTACAGAGAAATCATCCAGAATTAACAATTGCATAATAGTGGGAGAGAAGACTTATAACCATGAACAGCAGAAGAAACAACTTCACCACAACATGACTGGTACAGAGTGCAGAAGAGATGTGAGAGGTTTGGCTGGGTACCCACGGGTGGCAACTGAAGTGCTGGTGGAATAGTTCAGTTGCCAGAGGGTTCTCCCTGAGAAGTGTGGGGTCTAAGCCCAGGCATGTGCCCTGACTGGGAAGCTGGGCTTCCCAGCCTATAGCACCAAGCACAAAAAGAACCCAGATAACATCCAGCTGTGAAAGCAGGAGGGTTTCTCTCTTCCAGGGACAGACAGCTGGTATCACAGGCAGTCTTTTAATGGGCCAATGCATAAGATATCATTTGCAGCTACTTACCCTGGGCCCCAGCAAAGGGGGGGTCAGAGTGGACTAGAGGCACCTGAGGAAAGACTGGGGATGGTGGCTTTGGGGAGAGAACTAGGGGAGCAGCTGCCAGGATCCTCGTGCTGAGTCATTCCTCCATACTGCAGGAGCCATCATGCTCACTCAGATCACTCCCCTCCAAGTGGCATCAGCCTGAGGGGAAGCAATAGCATCACCTACAGGAATTACTCTGCCCCACCCTGTGGTGCTTAGGCCTGACTGTTGATTATAGAGTAACTAGATTAATAACTGAAGGAGTCAGCCATAGACTGTAGGCCACTGGTAGTCTCAAAGAGGTTACTTAGCTAAGGCCAGACTAGGACACCATCAGATCTGACATCACCAGAGTTGGATCCAAAAAGTAAAAACAGTGGCAAATACTACATATACTACTGAGACAAATTCCACAGGAGTCTTCTTCATGATTTGCATTATTTTCTCTCCTGCGTAGCTTTTTAACATTCATTTTTCCCATCAAGTCTGTGCATTTTAAGTCACTAGATTTTATATTACAGTTTATTTCAAATCTCATATTTTGCTCCTCCCTTCTCTTACCCCACTTTACCTTCTTCTTTCCTCTTCTTATTTTCATCCCAGATACTGTTTTTTCTCTTACTATGATTTGTTTCCATTCCACACTCTTACTATTTCTCCTCCTTCAGCCTCTCAAAACCATTTTTCTTGTCACTTGTCATCTCACATTCTTTGTCTTGTTCTTAAAATACTATTATTTTCTCTCCACATTTATGAGTCTTTGCTCATCAGTTGTGGCTAGGGTCGTGGTTGTTGCATTTTTTCAATTTTATTTCTAGATCTTCACTATTTTGGTATTTCAAATCTCAAATTTCACTGTTCCCCTCTCCAACGCCATTCTGCCTTCTTCCTGCCCTTTTTTCATTTTAAATTTAATTTTTCCTGGTCTTAGCCTGATTTTTGTTCCTAATTCTTAGTAGTCTTTCTCCCTCTATTATCTCAAAATCACTTCCATTTACTCTAGATACCTCTTAAGCTTTTCTTTCTTTTTCCCCTCTTATTCCCATCCCACCTATATTAATCTTAGCCCATTTATTGTTGATAGTGCCGTGGTAGATCTTTTCATTCAATTTGGTTCCTACTTTTTTATTTATTTACTTATTTTTTCTTTTTCTTTCTCTCTCTCATTATACTTTTTTTAATTTCTTTTTAAACCTAATACTCTATGCTGCCCTTCTCTCGCTCTATTCTGCCTTCTCCATTCTATTTTTTATTTACAATATAAATTTTACTTTCTCTCTTCACCTTGCCCCAATTTCCTACTCAGTATTGCTCCTCCCTCTAGTCTCTCAAAATCATTTTTCTTTCAGTTAGTCATCTCATATTGATTTCTCCTTTCTTATAATAGTCTTCATCTCTTTACACTCTTATTAATACTGGCTCATTTGTTGTTGATAGTGTGATTGTGGGTGGGGATTATTTTTGCGAGTGTGTGTTTCTTTCCTGGGCTGATTTATTAATGATGGCCATTCTGACAGGTGTGAAGTGTATCTCATTGTGGTTTTAATTTGCATCTTTCTAATGGCTAGTGATGTTGAACATTTTTTTCATGTGTTATGGGCTCTCTGTATGTCATCCTTGGAGAAGTGTCTGTTCATGCCCTTTGCCCATTTTTTAATCAGATTGTTTGTCTTCTTGGTGTAGAGTTATGTGAGAGATCAAACACTTGCCCAAGGTATCATTGCAAATATGGTTTCCCATATGGTTGGTTCCCTTTTCATTTTGTTGATGTTTTCTTCAGCTGTGCAGAAGCTTTGTAGTTTAGTATTCCAAGTTGTTTAGCTTTCCTTTATATCCTTTGCCCTAGGAGATGTATCTCTGAAAATATTGCTGCATGGCCATTTTAAATTTAGAACATTAGAAATAGATCTTTAAAATTAAAAAAAATCCCAGTGGCTTTAAATATATAGCAATTAGTTTTTCTAATAAACTACATAAATGAAAACAGATCCTTTATTCCTCCAAAAAATAAAAAGAGTAGATGGAACTTTGTCATTTCACAAGGTGCCTTTTTTTTTCAAAGACTCTGACTATCAACTTTAAAAAGAATGACATTCAATAAAACCTAAAAGCCTCACATTTTTCATTCTTCATTGAGCTTCTCTCAGATGTGGTCTCTGATCATGGTGTTTCTGGATAGATTCCCTTCATAACCCCTGGCAGGCAATTTATAACAATGACAACTGAAGGGCCACATGGCGGGCTGAGTGCTCTTTGCAACACTGACAGGAGATGACAAAAAGGTTTCCTGGGGTTAGCTGACAAAAAAGAAAGAGGAAGGAAGGAAGGAAGGAAGGAAGGAAGGAAGGAAGGAAGGGAGGAAGGAAGGGAGGAAGGAAGGGAGGGGAGAGAAAGAAAAAGGAAGAAAGGAAGAAAGAAAGGAAGAAAGAAGGAAAGAAAGAAAGAAAGAAAGAGAAAGAAAGAAAAAAAGAAAAAGGAAAAAAGAAAGTTTCTACATCTGAGAGCAGAGGGAGAACTTTTAAGTCAAAGCACAGAATATCTTTGATATTCCAGGGATTGTAAATGAAATTGTGATGCTGATGTCAAATGAATCAAAGTGATTTTAAATTGGCATTTGAAACTTAAGAATGCAAAGTTTATAAGAAAATTTGCTACAATAATGCTCTAATTATTACCTCTTGTCAGTCAGTTAGACTTTCATTTTTATGATATTCTATGGGTATCATTGAGTATGTGACACCATTCATAGTTTTCTCTTCAGTTACAATCAAACCTGGATTATTTATACTAATGTAGAGTTAATACCATTGATAGAGAATCTGGTTCACTGCTTCTGGCTTCACGCTTTGCTGCTGAATGTCTTTTCAGGACTTTGGAGGTAGACACCCCGAAGCAATCACATTCCATCACCCCACCAGTCAAATTCAAGAACTAGGTTCTTCCTTTATAAAAACACATATGTAGAGAGCTGGGCCAGAAGCAGTTATGTTCCTTCTGTCTTGATTCTTTCTCACTAGGTAAGATTCAACAATGTGAAATATGAGTGTGCGTGTAAGATCAAAATCCATATGGAAAAAAATACTACAACATGGAGAGTCTTCCCAGACAGTTGGACTTGGGGCTGCCCAGCAGCCCAGTGATGAACAACATCAACAAGAGGAGCCACCAACTGAGAGTCGGGATACTACATCTGATCATGACAGAGAAGATGCACGGCACCTGAGGTTCAAAATCCTGACCTGTACACTGATCTCCAAGAAGTGGCTCATCCAAAGACTGAGGGTGAGGGCAGAGACAGTTCTGATGTCAACAGGGAAAATGAACCAAACTTCGAGTGCTTTGGAATACAAGATGCAGGGCCTGACCTAGAAGCTGTTCTCCAGGAAGAAGACCAGCCAAAGACTGGAGGTGAGGACAAAAATGGTCCTGGTGTCAAAGGTAAGATTTTACCAAAACTGCAACCTGTTTACATGCTAGAGCAACCACAGGTAAAGGAAGATGAGATAAAAACATGCAGACTGTATTTTTTTAGTTTCACTTTTCAAATATGGTTTACATTTGGTATTGTATTGTGACAGTTTCAGACGTGCAGCTTGGTGGTTGGACAGTCATATACCTTTGCAGCATGGTCCTCCTGATGTTTCAGGTACCCACACCACACCATACATAGTCATTACAATATTATTGACTAAAAACAAAGAAAGAAAATACATATTTAGTTTACACAGGTGATTGTTTAATACTATTATTCTTTAAAACATATGGATAGTTTTATGTGTTCTTCTGCATTAGATCTAAAAAAAGGTAAAAATAATAATTCTATGATGAGAAAAAGAGTCAAGTTTTAGCATTTTTTAAAGTTATGTCACCCATCAACAAAATGAAAAGGGAGCCTACTGAATAGGAGCAAATATTTGCAAATAATATATCTAGTAAGGGGTTATTATCTAAATTATAAAAAGAACCCACAAACTCAATAGCAAAACAAAACAAAACACACAATTCTATTTAAAAATGGGCAGAGAATCTAAATAGGCATTTTTCCAGATAAGACATACAAATGACCAAGAGGTACATTAAAATGTGCTCAACATCACTAACCATCAAGGAAATGCAGATCAAAAACCACAGAGATATTACCTCACATCTGTCAAAATGGCAATTATCAAAAAAAGAGAGAGAGAGAGAGAGATAAAAAATGGTGGCATGAATGTGGAGAAAGGAGACCCCTCAGGCACTTTTGGTGAGATTATAAATTGGTACAGCTGCTATGGAAAATAATATGGAGGAGCTTCAAAAAATTCAAAAGAGATCTACCATATGATCTATTTGTATTATCTACATAAATACCCAGCAATCCTACTTCTAGATATTTATCTGAAGAAGACAAAAACACTAACTCAAAAAGATATGAGCTTCCCTATGTTCACTGCAGCATTATTCACAATAGCCAAGATATGGAAACAACCTAAGTGTTCATCAATGAATGAATGAAGAAAGAAAATGTTACACATATGAAATAGAATATTATTCAGCCATAATAAATAATGAAGTCCTACCATTTACAACAACACGGGTAGACATCAAGGGCATTATGCTAAGTGAAATAAGCCAGGCAGATAAAGACAAATACTGTATGATCTCACTTATATGTGAAACCTAAAAAACAAAAAACAAGCTCATAGATACAGAGAACAGATTGATGGTTAACAGAGGTAGGGAGTGAAGGGCGGGTAAAATGGGTAAAGATGGTCAAAAGGTACAAATTTCTAATTATAGAGTGAATAAGTCATGGGGATATAACATACAGCATGGTGACTATAGTTAATAATATAATATTGCATATTCGAAAATTACTAAGAAAGTAAATCTTAAAAGTCTCATCACAAATAAAAAAGTGATAGATGTTAACTAGACTTGTGATTATTTAGCAATATATACAAATATTGAATAATTATGTTGTACACCTGAAACTAATATTTGTCAATTATACCTCTATTTTTTTAAAAAAAGTAAAAACTAGCAAATTTCACCCAATATGAAATGGATAATTTGAATAGCCTTGTAACTAATAAAGAAATTGAATTTGTAACATTAACAACTCCTAAAGAAAGAAATCTCCAGGCCTTGATTATTTCATGTCGGAATTCAACCAAATGCTTGACGAATTAATTCCAATTCCACAATCTTTTTCAGAAAATAGAAGATAAGGGAACACTTCCGAACTACTTTTTTTATGCTGGTATTAATCTGATACCAAAACCAGACAGAAATAGTACAAAAAGAAAACTACAGAGCAACGTTTCTCATAAAAATAAGAAAATAAAATTATCTTTGTTGGTAGGAGTGCTGCCCACTTCAGATTGAAAACTCTGGGAAGCTGGTCCTGAGATCTACCCAACCCAAGCATGGGCATAAAAAAATAACTAGAATTCTCTCAGTTAGGATTTCAAGTGAAAATAGTAAGACTATATACTAAATATGAGTGAACACGTGCTTCAAAATGAAAATGATACATAGTTTGTTATGAACGCATAAAAAGGGTGTTTTGATTCAGGCCTGAGCTGCGGAACCTGAGAGAGAACTCAAGACATCTGACCCAAAGGTCAGCTGTAATGCTCAGGTATACCTGCTTGGTACCTGTCATAGAACGCTGAAGAAATTCTTAACTGTCACTGGTAGCAGTGTCCAGCATTATCTGCCGGTGCACCTGATGGAGCAGGAACCCTGTAGGAACATTTGAAACCATGTACATTCAGATATCTCAGCTGGACTTAAGTCCAAAAGGAAACTAGGCTGAAGAGGAAAGTATAGGAGCCCTAAGAGAACGTCCCTGTGAATGAAGTTTAGCTGATAGGCCCTGACTGAGTGGGGCAAAGCACATCTCTGACAGCAGGGCTGTCCCAGGCCTCCCTGGGCCAGCTCCTCTATCCTCCCACTCTCTCCTTCTCCCCTTCCCCAGGGGCAGAATGTGCTCCAAAAAGGAGAGACTGTGGTCCCAGGAGCGTGGTGATCAGAGTGGATGGACAACAGTGTGGGGAGTTGCCTGTGTGAGAGGAGACCCGGAAGGAGCTGGGGACAGAGGGATTTCAAAGCATTTGACTGTGCTTTTATGGTGGAAGTCCCTGTGACTCCTTCATTGCACTCTTGGAAGAAAAAATGAGCTTTCCTAGAAGTAAGAAGATAGATATTCAGATTACAAATGAAAATACATTTAGGAATCCTGAGGAACATTTTGGAAGAGGGATCATGAAGGGGACAAGTGGCATGTATGATCTCACTCACAAATGAGACTGGCTATCTATCAAAAAGGGTGGATAATGGGAGCTGGTATGAATTTGGAATTTTTCCCACTAAGGAATGGGTGATAAAGCTTAGTCCAGTCTGGATCCTCTTATGTCCCACGTGTCCATGTCCGGTAGATCAGATCTTTACTGGGTATCTCCCTCTTGCTGTGGCTCCCCTGTTTCTGACACCTGGACACAGCTTAAGCGGTTGCTTGCAGAACAGACTCTAAGTTTCTTTCCATTTATTTCACAGTGGGCTCTGCTTTCCTGCACTAATGCTCTGTGCAGTTTACTGTGGCAGTGGGGCTGCCCTCCATCTCCAGCCCAAGTCTGATGTGTCAGTTTTGTATCGCTCTGGCAGTTGCTTTCTTCTATTCCTACAAGCTATGGGAATCAGAGAGGTGTTTTAAATTGAGCTCAATGGCTGACTATCAGCTCAAAAGGAACCCCATTACAGGAAAAATGGGGATGGGGTTAAAGTTTCAACATAAAAAGTCAGTTCTCACTTGAAATTTGTGTGTGGAAAGTCTTCCTCACTAGTCCAAAATATGGACATCAATCCATTTCTTTCTTTCTTTCTTTTTTTTTAAGATTTTATTTATTTATTTTTAGAAGGGAATGGAGCGAGAAAGAGATGGGGAGAAACATCAATGTGTGGTTGCATCCCACGTGGCCTCCCTGGGGACCTGGCCTGCAACCCAGGCATGTGCCCTGACTGGGAATCAAACCCGCGACCCTTTGGTTTGCAGCCCATACTCAATCCACTGAGCTACACCAGCCAGGGCCATTTCTTATGCAGCTATAGGCAGGAGGCCTCTCTCTAGCCTCCCACCCATTTTTTTAAAGATTTTATTTATGTATTTTTAGAGAGGGGGGAAGGGGGGGAGAAAAAGAGGGAGAGAAACATCAATGTGTGGTTGCCTCTCATGTACCCCCTACAGGGGCTTGGCCCACAACCCAGGCATGTGCCTTAACTTAGAATCAAACCAGTGACCCTTTGGTTCACAAGCCCATGCTCAATCCACTGAGCTACACCAGCCAGGCTCCCACCCATTTTCTTGCTGTAGTAGCTAATGCCAAATACATTTTACCAATTTTCTGCCTGTAATTACTGCAAACCTCCACAGAGCAAGTCCATAGACTTCACTACCCACCTCTGGTCACTTTGTTTCTTTGTTTCTTAACTTGCCATCTGGTAGGTACCCTGATACCTCACCGTAGGTGACCTCATTACCTACTTGGCGTAGACTCTTGCTCCCCCTCCCCTTGTCCCTTCAGAGGGCCAGCAGGACCCAGATACCAGGAATCTGTCTGCACAAGAAGGGTCTGGAAGGTGTGGTCAAGATGAACTTCAAAAGTTTGTTGAAGTTAAGAGGTGAAAGTAGACACCGTAAGTCAATGTGGACACATGTAGAGTTTGGAAATTCAGGTTTCTGGAGCTGTAGAGCCCCTTGTAATGGAAGGTGACATCTTTGGCCCCATGATTTTAAGAAAAGAACACAGCTTCCAGAACTTATTCTGCTGGGTTGGTTGGGTGAATTTGGGCAGGTCATTGACTTTCTAACCATGGTTCTTTATCCAGATTTCAGGGAGGATAGGGGAAAGCTGGAGAGTGTAATACCTGGAAAATCTGCGGGTTCAGAAAGACCAGCAGGAGGGAGGTGCTGAAATAGTGCAGGCTGAGAGTGTAGCTCTATGCTCAGCTATATAACACCTGCCATATCTGTGTGGTCTGGGAAAGCTCTCGATGCTGATTTTTTTGTGTGTTTCCTAACCTCTGCAGTTTATGAAGCTATTTGCTTCTAAGAATCTCAGGATTCTTAAAGAATCCTGAGAGTCCCTTACTTCATCCAGCAAAGTGCATTGCTCTCTGTCTGCTTTTTATTTTACCATCATGTCCCCTAGCATGTTGACAAGCATCCAGTAGAAACCTTCCTAACTCTAAAAAAAAAAAAGGCATTAAAGTTTGATGCAAGAGCAGCCTCATTTTGTCATCTTTTTCTCTTTTGATTCTCATTTTTTAATTTAAAAAGAATTTGAATTATAAAAATGTACATTTTAGCAGGTGAATGGCACTCTCCCACTTAAACCTTAGATGATGCCCCATTGTCAACAAATGAAATCAAACTCCGTGGATGAAATTCTCAATATGGCCCTACATTTCCTTTCCAATGTGATCCCCTCCCACTTCCTCCCACTCTAATTACTCTGGTTCCTTCCAAGAGCCTTGAAAATGCTGAATACTCTCATGCCTCTTGTATTATCGCTTATGTTGCTGTTCCTTCCCTCTCTTCTGCCTATAAACCAAGACTCCATTATAATTTCTTCAACATGACCTCATTACCTTTCCTCTTTCCTCCTGGAAAAGCACCTGTCTTCCTCAATCTATACTCAAAATAGTCTACTTATTTTCATTTTTTTCATAGTCTTATTTAACTTCATATGTGTCTTGCTTTCCCATTCATTAAAAGTTTCAGAGCAATAGCAGAATGATTCTTACATTTCTTTTAAACTTATATTGCCTGACACAGTCACATTAATTCCATAAATGTTGAATTAAAATAGAGAAAAAGAGAGCATACTGGCCAGCCCCTTTGAAGGTGTGCAGGCCTTAGGTTTTCTTTCTAAATCTGCCACATCTATCTCTTGACTGAGCACTTTTTCATGTCATTCTACCATTTAAAATCCATCAAAAGTCCTCCATTGCTCTTAGGATGAAGTCCAAATTCCTTATCTTGGTTTACAGACCCTGTATGATTTGGACCAGGATTATCTCTCCAATTTCCTATGTTTCCCACCAATCACTGCCCATCATCCCCACACACGTCCTCTACTTTCCAGCTCTCCTGACAATCCCTTTGTCCTCTTTGCTCTGTCTCGGTGTTTCCAGGATTTTGTTTCCTCTCCCTCCTCCTTCCCCTCCTTCTGTCTCACACACCCATTTAATGTAGACTTTAGTACGTGTGTTTGCGCAAACATATAAACATGAATGCATTTGGTGAAGAGCAAGATTTAACTGTTACACACTACAAATCTGTAGTGATTTCACAGGCCAATGTGTAATTCTAAACACTGTCTTATTTTTGTCTTCATTCTACCCGCCCATCCAAAGTCAGTTTAAATGTCTGGCAAATTATGAAATAACTTGTTTCAAATTCAAAGTATTCTGGCCATGTCTTTAATTGAACACTAATGAGATTGGAAGTGCTCAACCATCTCTGTGTTTGATTTGGCTTGATCTGAACTATATGTTATACAGTAATATTAACAAGATATTTAATTCACTGAAGAGGTCATTTAATTTTTTCATTTGCTGCATGAGCAGGTGACTGGGAAAATGCCGTCTGAGACCAGCTTGCTGCTGGCAGGGTTGCTCACACAAACCTCACTGTCGTGCTAATCCTGGACAGGATTAGAGTTTAGAGAAGGGTCATTTTATGAGATTGTAATCTGAAGATGTGGACTTCACTGCCAGCATACTTTAAAGAAGGTGCTGGTAAGATGTGCATAATTACATGTGATTATTTTAATTGCTCATAAAAGTATGTTTTGGTATAAAGATATAAAGGAAAGTGCCTGAAATGTGTTATGGCTGGAAGAGTTTAAAGCACTTGAAATGGTTTTTATTTTTGTTAAAGGGTATATCAGAATCCGTACTTGATTGATTCCTTCTGTGGTCCCTGGCTTGGCTTCTGGCTTTAAGAGATGTATTACTCAACCACTCAAGTTCCTGTTCAATAGTCCCTCTGCCCCTAAGCAGCTGTAACTTGGACTGTCCCTGTGTTCTGGTGACTCCTGGAAAGCCACGGCTGGCAGGATGCAGCTTCTGCCAACCTGGAAAAACAACTCAGCATCTGGGCACTGGGGACTGTTGAACCATTCTTGCAATCATTGGCTCCTGCTGCACAGACGAGGCAGGATAGCTGTGCAAGGGGTTAGGGAATGTGAGTGACTGCCAGTGACTCAGTGCTTGAACCAGGTTGATGGGTCCTGTGGGAATTTTTACTCCACAGTGTCCCATCTGCTTCCTGAAAGTCTCTACATTCATAACCCCAGTACTGTAACGCCATCCCTATGCTTCCCCAAAATCAAGGTGCTTAGGTCTGGATATAAGTGGCAGAAAGCTGAGAGTATACAAGCCACTAGAGAAAACACGTACATTTTTCTAAAATATTCAATTAAATATTGTTAAAATTGCAGGATTATTCTATTGTATGATTCTAAGAGACTCTGGGTGTCTGAGACTTACTTGTTCAAATTCACAGCTCTAAGATCAGAAAAGATTTCAGGCAGGGTGGGCTTGGAATGATTTAGAGTGATAAATCAGGATTATATCAGGAGTAATTAGAGTCAGGAGGATATTCACACCCAAGTGTGCTGTGCCTTCCCCTCATATTTATCTGGTGAGAGCAGTAGCAGGCACCTTGTGTTGGGGAAGACCGCCAACATGCACTCCCAGTCTACAAGGCTTGAGGGGAGCAGTGTTCCCATGCTCTGTACCTCCATCTGTTGTGGGGGTGCAGCTGTGTTCTGCTGTCTACCCTGTTTGCCCAGACGTCTTTATCCTTCAGAAAAGCTTTGATCATGTGCCCAGTCTATCAACCCATGCCCAGCCAATAAGCTTGAAGCTATCATTGTTATTTGTCAATATGGAAGGAGTACAAAAATAAACTCAGATATACTATGCAGTAAGTTATAAAAGTGCCTAAATTTTAAGACAAAACATGAACGGAGTCAAGAACGGAGATTTCAAGAACGGAGTCAATGTTTCCAGGTGGCTTTGGGCAGGCCTAAGGTGAGATTGGGAAAAGTGTGCTCGGTGCCCAGGGATGGGGGGGGGACAATGTAAATTCTTCATCCTCTGGCTGTAGGAACATTTTGGTACAAAAGTTGTTGGAGTAGCTTCCCCGAGCCCAAGCCAAGAGTAGATGACAAGGCCAGTTCTTTGCAGACTGCAGTGCTGGACCCAGACAAAAGGCATCGACAGGGTTGTCATGAAGTTCAGACCAGGGACAACTTCTGTATGAGGTAAGGCTATGACTGTCATCCTCCTTTTCTCAGATGAGAATACTGAGGTGCCCAAAGGTACTTTACCGAAGATGGGTCTGGGTCCCAGCTCTGCTGCCTACTGCACCATCTCGGGCAAAGTACCTTTGGGCACCTCAGTATCCTCGTCTGAGAAAAGGAGGATGACAGTCATAGCCTTACCTCATACAGAGGTTGTGAAGGTTAAATGGGTTCATTCGTATCATGGTTTTGGAAAATGGCCAACAGGTGGTAATCAATCAGTAACTGTGGGCCCAGTTACTGATGGACTTTGCAGTACATACTTGCAAACAAATGATATAGAGGGCTACTGGGCCCTCCTGGCCCTTTGGTAAAGCCCCTGGAACTTAGTCAAGACACTGAGCCAAATGCACTAGAATTCCTGATTTGAGTAGGATAGTTCTCCCATCACCCTGCAGATTGGCAACTCCAAAGATAAAATTGAAAGATATAGTTCTGAGATTTGTGACCACTTCAATACACATGCATCCTGAAAGTATGCAAAACAGTGTGTAAAACATTGAACTTAGGTTATCACTGCTGAAGACATCTCTTCAAATGACAGGTCTGTAAACCTGTAGAAAATAAGTAAAATTTGTGGAGGGTTGATTATTCTAAGGGATTACTCCATGTTTGGTGTGAGACTGCCTAACTGTGGTAGGAGAAGGGAGAGTAGTCACAGCGATAGCCAAGTGGAAGAACCTCACAAGGTCACTGCTTCCTTCAGATGTGGAAAAAGCAAACTAACGTTTCCTGATCCTCAAGGGAGCTTTGGATCCCTGAGAGGAGAAGTTACTTAGAAGGGGACTGAGTTTTAAAAGAGGACAATGATAAGGACTTTGGTCATTATGTGAGGACAGGGGAGCCATAACTTGATGGATCCCAGTACCACACACCTGATGCTCAGGCTACCGAGCCACACTCAGCAGATACTGAAAGGACAGACAGCAATGCCACTGGGGACAAGACACTCCTTTTCCAGCGCCAGAAAGCACATTAGTCCCTTTTGCCCCAGGCACTTAATGTTACCTCTGAAAAGAAAGGCAAGTTAAAGTGAAGAGAAAAGAAACCCCAGGAAACAACATTTAGCCCACCATGATAAGCTTTGAACTTGACAATGATTGAGAAAATGGCATTTGAGTATAGCTGAAAAAAAAATGCCTTGATTAGACTGAATATGACAAAATGGGAAGATGCGTTATCTGTTCTCAAAAGGGAAGCTGAATTCAGCATTTAAAAGTAATGTCATGTTGTTCACATTCAAGTTCACGGTGGTCCGATATGGATTTGCAACACATGCCAAAGGAAGAACAAGAAAGGTAGTATTGGAGTTTTTGAGGAAAAAAGTGGGAAAGCAGCAAGCCGTTATCATCATGGGAGTCCATACACTACCCTCATGTAAGGGGATTGATAGCAGGAACTCTGTGCTGAAGGTAGCTAGAAAGCCACTTGTGACATGAAATTTTACATTAGAAAATTCACAAAGGTACAGATAGAGCAGAGAGGTGATACTGGAGGTCAGAAACCAGCAAGGAATCTGACTGTTAGGAAGTAAAAGCAAGAGAAGTTGATGTTTGATACCTGACCCTGACGAAGGAGAGGACAAAAGACGGGTAGGGATTCAGGGTAACCAGTGGCCAGCTCCTTTGGAAAATTCAGCACACGAGTGTCATTCACTAGTTTTACCAAGAAAGGCTGGGGATGAGGGTACAGCGGTCTTGGTCTTGTGGTGACAGGAAATAAGGAAGGTGCCTGTGAAACATTCAGTTGGATAGTTCTGCTCTCCAGGAATTCAGCACACAGATCTTAGGAGTCATCAATTATATAGATGGAAGCTGAAGTCATGCTCTGTGTGAGATAGCCCAGTGGGCAAATGTAGAGTGAAGAGGCTGCCAGGACAGAGATGCAGGGAGGATGGACATCCAGTGGGAAGGAAGGAGAAGCCTGTAATGAGCTCTGGTGATGAGCAGTCAGAGGGGTGGACAGGAAACCAGGAGTTAGTGGGCTCAAGGAAGTGAATGCAGGGTTTCAGGAGAGAATGGGTAGCTGATCAGTTGCCCAAAGAGCCTGGTGAGCTGGGGACTTTGGAGTGAAAGGCTCTGGGTTATATTGCTCCTTTATTTCTTCTCTTTCCTATGATTGCCTGATTATAGCTGAGCTCTGATTGTTGCAGACTTCCTGACTGAACCACCAACCAAGGTGGGGTGCTTTTTATTTTTCTCCCACAGCTCTCCTCATTTAGTAAGAGTGAGCTAATTAGCCTGATAGTGACGAGAATGGCGAGAATTACATGGGGGGCCATGTCAGCCTATCCAACAGTCCCCAAACCCCTCTTTTCTGTGAGACTCTCACCTTTTCAGGACCTCCCATGAGCTGCGATGCTAGAATCTCCAGAAGTCTCTAAACACGAGTTAGAGGAAAGCCCCAAAAGTGTAAATTCAGGATTGATTCTGAAGAACTGATGGGTAGCCTTATTCAAATTTATAAGAGCTTTAATAGGAGAAGCTTACATACACTACCCGGGCAAAGCAGCTATGCCCAGAGGTGGCCAGCCTGATAGAATCCATACCCCTCCCAGGACAGGATCCCTTTGTATGGGGGTCAGTAGTAAAACCATAAGGTGGGTAGTCAAGGAGACCACCAGAAAGAACAATGCATTCCTAAGCTAACATTTAACACCAGGCAGTTATATCACTCTATACTCATTACCTTCCTAGGGGCATGGTGTTTGTCTTTGGGTATTCAGGTTTTCTGGGTAGCCAGCCCACCCTGAGGCTACAGAGAGTTAAACAGTCACAGAGAATTAAACAGAGTGCATTTCCCAGATGCCTTTGCTGCTGGAGCCATATTGCTTCTAAAGTGAGTTCTCCTACAGGTCTTAGAGAAATATTGCCAACAGAGAAACTCTATTAACCCTGAGAATTACGCCAAGGCTGTAGTGTAGACTGTCCTTTCCTAATATTGCCCCCCCACAAATAAGATATCTCCATGATTAAAGGACGTGGCAATTTCCCATAGCCATTTGTCTCTGTAGGAGTTTGATAGCACTCAGTGCAAACCTTTGGTTTCTAGACCTGTAAAAATTTCAGGCCCTTTTTTATCTTACCACATGGGCCACTCATGTATGCCAAATAACTTTGTTTTTTAGTCACAAATGGAAAAAATAGGTTAATGAAACCGTGTGCAATTCTCCTCAGAGGATGTGTGTTTTAAAGGGGCCTTCCTGTTGGCCCAATCCAGCCACACTCAGATGCAGGGACTGAAGACCCCAGCTGTGAGCTCAACTCCACAACTTTCCTAATCTTCACTTCTCGGTATAGTACTTGAGGTGTCTCCGTGGCTTTTGGGCACACTCATTGGTCCACCAAGTCTTTCTTTGATCTCAGCATTGTGACCAGTCTGAATCTTATTTTTCCGATTGTGTTATAGTTTGTCACCTGGGATTGGGACTCATCAACCAAATTCCTACTCACTTTGTTCCATCGCCTCACCTTTTCATGGCCTCCTTCTTTTTCCTCTCAAGAGACCCTCCAGAGGCACTGAACTCAGCATGCCTCTCCTCTATACATCTATGGTTTATCCATTCAACAAATACTTTCATGCCAGACACTGGGACACAATAAATTAAAACACAGTCCTTGCTTCCTGGGACTTGTGATGTAGACAAACAAGAGGATGAACATAATGCTGCTGTGATAAAGGCAGCGATGGAGTGGGAAGGTGTGTGACCCAGCACTGAAAGACAAGAAAGGACATCTAAATTGAACCGTGAAGAATGAGTAAGGTGGAAGGGGGAGAGGAAACAAAGTGGCATTTCTAAAGGTGGAGGATGTCAATGTGGCCCATCAGGTGAAGCCAAGGTCTGGGTCATGTGATGTGCCTCAGGGTCAGAGCAGTAAGCATTGCAGATGGTGGGTGACAGGTGAGTCTGCTGGGAAAAGGAGCTCGGACTTTTATCCATGGGCAACAAGGAGCTATGGAAAGGATTTTAGTCAGTGCAAAAACAAGAGGGGGTTTTAGTCACTGCAATAACAAGAGGAGGTTTTAGTGTAAAAGATCTTTGCAATACCCTAAATTGCTTTACTCCAGAGGCCTAGGTGGTAAAAGAGTGTGTTTGGGGGAAGGACAGGCGAGGAAGAGAGGACAGTGGGGACCATCGCATTATCTCTTGGGTGTGTCATGGCGTGGTCCCTGTTTTAAAAAGAAATTGATTTGCTCATTAAGAAGGGATTGGCTGTAAAATACCCAGATTGAAATTAAATCAAACCAAATCAAAATTAAAATTCCATTCTCCCAGTTGGAAAAGGCACACATTCTGAGTTATTTTTGCTGGTCACTTCCTAGTCACTGTCCTTCCTTGTGAGACCTTTATATGCATTGCTTGATAGGCCCTTTGCATATCTTCATTATGGAAATCTTACAGTCATTAATTTCTCACTTAGAAATTATCCAATTTTTGACTCAGATTTGGGCCTCAGATGGATTGGAATAAATCTACCTTTCACAGCTGCATGGGCATGTCCCCAGGAAAGATACTCAGGAACTTCAAGTTGAATCCCAGCTGTGTACACTGGGGGAGGAATGTGAGGATGTTTGTTGTGGTCCAAATAAATGCTTATTTGATCATAGAACTCCCTTCTCTGAGCTGCCCGTACCATACCCTTTTTTCAGGAAAAATGTCCCCTCTAAAGGACTACAAGATGGCAGAGCTTGGTGCTGCACCCATGATGGACAGGTCTTGCTAGACACACTAGAGGTTCTGGTGTGTAAGGAGCCACTACCAAAGAGCACACCCTCTTCAGAGCAATAGAGGCAGACTGTCCCCTGAATGTAAAGCACACATTTGGTTAGTCTCCCAAGTAAACTTGTTGCGTGAGGTAAGAGGAAGGATAGCTTCAGCCAGAGGAGGTGACACAGAAAGCTCTGAGCTTGGGATAAGTGGTTTTTGAAAAGACATGGCATGATGTCCATATTCTGATGTCATATCAGGAAATAGTAAAGAACATTCTGTAAAGGGGTGATGTTATAAACTTCTGTTCTTAAGAACAAAACTTTAGCCCTTGCAAATGTGAAATAAGAAGCAAAAATTCTCAATTTGATGAAAATACTGTAATGCAACAAAGTATTCCAACTACTTGGAAAAATAATAGCAAAACTTTAAATCCAAAATAGGTGAAACAGGTGGACACAATCAATGATTCTCTTTTTTTATGAAAATGAACATCATTTTTAGATAGTAATGAAAAATTTAGATATGGCAGCACAGACTTTTGGGCTAGAGCAAAGGTGAAGACAAATGACATAGAAAGAATTTACCAGCCTAAGCTTTGCCAACAGAGACAACAGTTACACTGGCCCATCTTTGTGTCCCTCGTGACAAGCACTAGGACGTGCAGTGGCACTAGCTAGATTTCATGCACTGTTAACAAAGAGTAAATGGGAAGCATGCCTGGCAGGTAGGATGGCTAAGTGACATGACCCACCATCTGAGGAAATGCCCATGTAGCAAAAAATGCAAGGTGGGGATGTTGAGAGGGTGCTTGGTTGTGATGGTGGAGGTCGAGAGGGGAGGTGTAGGGAAGGAGAAGAAGAAGTGGCTTGGGAGGTGGGCAAAGGTGAAGGAATGCAGTGGCAAAGAATGGATTTCCAAGGAAAGGGAGAGGGGCAGAAGGAGAGATTATGAAGGAGGAGGCAGCTATAGGGGGAGTGGGAATTGTAGAGGTTCATATGGAAGAGATGGTGGATATATGATAATTTTTAAAAACAACCTCATAAATTACATGATTATTCTTGGTAGATGCTTTAGGCATAGCAGTTTAAATACCAAACATAAATTTCACCTTTGAAGTAAGCTCCTGATACATTCTTATGTTTTGTTCATAGGTGAGAATATTGTTTTATACTAACAGTTGCTCTCTTAGGAGAAGTAAATATTTCCCTCAACATTTCACATATCTTGAGCATGATAGATCTTTTTAAACTAACAAAATATTTTAAACAAAAATAACTTTTAAATTAAATATTTACTACCAACGCACTGAAAAATGAAAAGTATGTTGTCATAATTAAATTTAGACTATTGTCTATATTCAAGTTTAAAACACATAAACTACTCCACTTACAATTCAAAGGAATATAAACTACAAGCCTCATTAAAAAAAGATCAGTGTGATATATGCAATGTTTTTTAGAGTGGCTAAACAAATAAAAAATTCTAATCCTGTCAACCCACACTCTCCCGCAGCCCACAGCTTCTAAGCAAAACCTTCCCAGCAAAAAAGAAGGGGAATATTTCTCTGGTTCTGGAGGCTTGTCATGAAGCAAAATTGTTATGTCAAAAGAGTCTTGGAACATCTGGTCTCTTCCTTTGTCATCCAACCAAATAGGGGCCTCCAGCTCCCAGAACAATGCCTACCCTGTAGGCACAGCCAGTAGATTTTGTATGAGTGAATGCAGGGAATGAATGAATGAATGAAAGAAGTGGAAAAGTTAACAAAGGTTACCAAGCTCTCAGAACCTACAGGCCAGCAGTAAGTCCAGGATAGCATAGAAAAAAATAGAATGATAAGATAGGAAATTATTCTATTTTCTGTTTAAGTAGGAAACAATGCACTGCAGAAAAGTGCTTTGGTAGCAGTAAGTACAGCATGCTGGAAGCACATCCAGGCTCTTCCCTGCTTTCACCCCTCTTTTTTGTCTTTTTTCTACACACCACTTGCATCCTCATTTCACTTATTCAACATCTATTGGCTACCTCAACACACAGCCCAGTAGTGAATGGGATATGCTAGTCTCTGCCTTCCTACAGTTTAAATCCTGATTGGGACTAGAAACGTGCAGTGTTTATTTAATGGCTTAAGATAATTTCTAAGACAGTGAATGCTATTATGGTTGAACGTAGGATAATATGGCAGTGATGGGGGTTAGGGGACTAAGCCAAATAGGATGGTCAAGGAAGGCTCCTCTGATGGAGTGAATTGGCCTTCTGCCCACTACCAGAACAGAAACTAGACTTTCTCCAGGCACCACCAAAATGAATTTAAAACTGGAAAATCCCAGAGAGACTAGTAAAAAAGACATGTAACTCTAAAAGTAACAAGAGAACTTCTAACAGCTAATTATTTGAAATCCCTGCTCAGATGAACTAAAATCATGAGGAAATTTGGGACATAATCCTGGAAATTGAGTAATATTTGAGGGACTATGGAGGACAAGGTGGGAACCACCCCCCAAAAAAAGTGCTGATTATTCACCACTTCACGAGGGAAGAAAATTAAGATTTTGGCCCAGGTCACTCAGTTTAATGTGAATTCTCAGCAAAATGCAAGACTGGCTTTCAAAGAACTGGTGCAAATGTCCTCGAGATTCTCTTTTGTTTGCTCTGCACACTCATGGCTTGACATTGAGCCTGTACTTCCCAAACATCTCCTGGACAGACTACTTGCCTGGTTATTCAGAACACATTGTGTCAATGTCCAAACTTGAGTTCATCATACCCCCACGCATATGTCCTTCTTTTCCTAATTTTAACTTAATTTCCTCACATTTGTTCATTCCTTCATTCATTTTACAAACACTTAATGAGCACTAAATGCTATGATACTAAGAAGAAGGTACAGTACAGTGTTACACACATCAGCTTCAGAGTTAGGCACTGGAACTCCACTGCATGTGGACAGACCACTTATCTCTTCTATACCTCAGTCTCTTCATCTGTAAAATAGGGATGCTCGCCCAGTCTTGGTACTGAAATATGTGTGGAAGGAAAGAAGGACAAAAAGGAAGAGTGGAGAGGGCAGAATTGGGTGGGGGAAAGTGAGAGACATGGGTAGGGAGGGTGGAAATGTTGGCACTTATCTCATTTGTGAGGGTTCAGTGAAATACAAGCACTTAACACCCTGGCACATGGTAGTTTCTATAAACACTGCCTCTCATTTTAAGGAACTCAGCACCTAGTGAAAACATTAAAACAGCTCAGGTAATATTCATAGTTAACACTTATTGAGTGATTATAATGTGCCAGGCACAATTTCTAAACATTTACACTCACTTCAGCCTCAGCACTTTGTGAGTGAGGTTCTGTTCTTATTTTCCTGACTCTATAAATGAGAATTGCAGGTGTTAAAGGGTTAAGTAATTTTCTCTAGCTCACACAAAGAGTGAGGGTAGCAGAGCTGGGATTCAAATTCAGGCACTTTGGTTCCAATCACTACCCTCCAGATCTCTCACAAGTATGAGCAAACGTAGTGACGCGATGTGCACGTGCTGTTATGGGGGACTGGCAGCTCAGAGAGGTAGCAGTGTAGGGGAGGGACCATCCTGGGGAAGGAGGACTCCTGTACTTGAGAATTTCAGGATGTCAAAAGGCATCATAGAGAGGACATGAGTTGTTCCTATGCATGGAGCAAAGGTACTGTGACGCAGGTCATGCTGCATCACACACCATGCTGAGGGTTTGGACTTTATCCTCTAAGCAATGGGGCATCCTAAAAGAGCAGTATAACCAGAACAGCACTTTAGAAAGATCACTCTGGGGATGTGCGGGAGACAACTGTGAAGGAGATGGCTTCCAGGGTGCTCCAGGATAGTGACCAAAGAGAGGGGCAGATTCATGACCTATTTAGAAGATATAAATGAAAAAGGTGGTGCTTGTTGAATGGGAAGGCTGACAGAAAAAGAAGGGATGAGAAAAACTCAGATTCCTGGAGGCTGAGGGGACAGTAGTACCACTCCTGTGCAGGAAGAAACATGGCCATGAAGCTCTCAAGAGCAAGAAGCTTCCTGTGTCCCAAAGTCAGGGAGTTCCTCATGCCCTTTTTCTAAATCTTATTTTATAATAAAAAAGAACCTTTAAAAAATTATTTTTATTATTTTAAAATACATTTTATTGATTATGCTATTACAGTTGTCCCAATTTTTCTCCTTTTTTCCCCCTCTGCCCAATATCCCCTTCCCTCCAACAATCCCCCCTTAGTTCATGTCCATGGGTCATGCATATAAGTTCTTCTCTATTTCCTATACTGTTCTTAACATCCCCCTATCTATTTTGTACCTACCAGTTATACTTCTTAATCCCTGTACCTTTCCCCCATTCTCTCCTTTCCATCTCCCAGCTGATAACCCTCCAAATGATCTCCATACCTATGATTCTCTTCCTATTCTGGTTGTTTGCTTAGCTTGTTTTTGTTTTTGTTTTTGTTTTGTTTTTAGATTCAGTTGTTGATAGTTGTGAATTGGTTGCCATTTTAATGTTCATAGTTTTGATCTTCTTTTTCTTAAATAGGTCCCTTCAACATTTCATGTAATAAGGGCTTAATAATGATGAACTCCTTTAGGTTTATCTTGTCTAGGA
>PVJI01022907.1:0-24565 GCA_004026765.1 Micronycteris hirsuta
TCTCCATCATTATGTGTTCAAATAAGTTTTCAATTCCTAGGATTTCTTCTTCTCCTTCTGGCAGCCCTATGATCCTTATGTTGGGCCGTTTACAGATGTCCTGGAGGTTTCTGAGCCCCTCCTCCATTTTTTGAATTCTTGTTTCTTCATTCTTTTCTGGTTGGATGTTTTTTTCTTTCTGCTGGTCCACTCTGTTGATCTGAGTCCCAGTTTCATTCTTATCTCTATTGGTTCTCTGCAGATCTCTCCTCATTTGTTCCAGCAATTTTGCTAATTTTTCGTCGAATTCTGAAAGCATCCTTATTACAAGGGTTTTAAACTGTGCATCTGATAGGTTGGCTATCTCTTGGTCGGTTAGCTCTGGAGCTTTACTCTGTTCCTTTCTTTGGGCCATTTTTTTTTTTCCCTCGATGAGCCTGTTACTGTAAGGAGGGCGGAGTCTTGGAGATCCCCTGTGCAGGGAAGCTCCCTGTAGCCTGTGGGGGCGGGACCTGAGCGCACAATGGCGCCTTCTGCGCGCCCACACCGCCTCCTGCAAGCGATTTGAACCCCTCTGTGCCGGCTCCGGGGGTCGCTCCGGGTCGGTGTACGGGCTGCACAGCTCCAGTCCCCCACGGGTCTCCCCACCGAACTCTCCTGTGAGGCCCGGAGTTCTTCCCGCCGCCGGCTCGCCCCCCACAGGCGCTCTCACTCTGCCGATGGGTTGCGCCCTGCTTTCTCTCCCGGTCCGTCTGCACGAGAATGCAGACCTGCCGGGTCCACCAGTCTCGGCCCGCTGGGTCCAGATGAGCCGGGCGCTGGCCGCGCTTTGGTTAGGCACCCCTGTCTCAGTGTGCTGCAGCCATGCAGGAATGGCCCCTCCAACCACGGTCCTCCCGTCTGCTCACCAGCTCGCCGCGGGGTGGCCGAGCACTCTCCCTCCGCCCTGTTCCTCCCCGCTCACCAGACTGGATGAATGTATCTTCTTTAATTCCTTGGTTGTCGGACTTCCTCTCAACTCGATTTTCTGTCAGATCTGGCTATTTTTGGTTGTATAAATTTCTTATTTTTTCCCTTGTTTGGTTGTGCGAGGTGACACGGCGCATTCACCTATGCCGCCATCTTAGGAAGTCCCGGTAGATAAAATCTTTGTTAAGCACCTACTATGTCCCTGGCGTGTCGTCATCCTATATAGCTCTTAAAACACCCAGTGAAGTAGTTATTAGTATTCCCCTTTTACAGACATGGAGAACTTAACACTTTCACAGAGAGAGTGTAACAAATTTCTGGCTCCAGCCTCTGTGCTCCTTGCCTTTTTTGCACCTCAGTCTTAATAACGGTATAGCCACCTCCATGTGGACAAGCATTGGATTCTCATTTCCCTTTAACAGGGAATGGTGTAGTGTCCTAACTCTCTGCCCCACACATAACTTAGTGTCTGAGAGCGGATACTCTCCTCTTCATTTTAATGTGAAATCCTCAGTTCATTACTATCACCTTGTTAGTCATGAAAGGCTCTGAAAGAGTTTGCAGCATTTTTTAATCTTTTGTCATGTTTCTTGAATATTGCAATGTTTACATAAGATGGTAAATTCCCAAATTTTGGTAAGCTCTGAATCTTTGTGTATTCAAATGAGTTCCAGTGTGAAAAAAATTCTAAAGTACAGTAAGATTTTTATGGGAGGAGAGTCCTCTCAGTAGAAGTTACACATCATTTATCAGTTGTGGACTTATTTTTTTAGTACTGCACCTGCATTGTTCTCTAGCCAATTATTGGTCATCTTTGTAATTACACTCACAGCAGTGCTCTCAACTTCTATATGTAAATTTATTTAGACTAACTGGTAAAGAAATCCAAATACCACCTCCCTGCCATCCCCTCCCCCCGAAAAGGAAGCCAGATCCCAAAGAAGCCTTGTCAAATATCCTTTGCTCTTGGAAACTTTGATGTTCTTTGCCAATGGTAACAATAGTTTTTTTTTTTTTTTTTTAAGTACAGCTATGTATTAAAAATCTATTATGTTCAGTGCAGGTCACTGTGGTGAGCATAAAGACATGTAAGACCCAGTCCCTTCCTCAAGAAGTTAAAACTATTTGGGGAAACAATAATTATGAGTACATTTAGTTTTCATAACTGATAGGTGGTATAAAGTCACTTATTTAAAGGAGGTGTGGCATCTAATTTTAATCAAATTAATCTCTCACTGGTGAGCCAGATAAATGGACAAAGAGGTCAAAAAGCAAGGCTGTCTATCTTAATTCTGACAATATCCTTGAAAAGTAAATGATGTTATCTTTTTTCCTATAATAACAACAGGTGATAGTATTTATTGAGCTCTTGATATATACATACATACCAGAACCTGTACTAAGAGCTTTTCATTTAACCTCCATAATAATCCTGTGAGGTAGGTGCTATTTTAATTTTCATTTTACAGATAAGGAAGCTCAAGCATGGAAGGTAGTTCTAATTAATCTAATTCTAAATTTCCTCCTCCTCCTCAACCCCTCTTCCTCCTTCTTATTCTTATGCATAGTCTTGGTCACCTTGCAGATTTCCCCACCTGTACAATCGAAATTCCAGTAGTTACTTCTATAGTAGAAGACCAAATATTAACAACTCAATTATGTGCTCTGAATTGTGATAAGTTGCCAAGTGAATGCTTATAAAAGGTTATTAAGTTAGAAACTTAACTTACATCTCCTTTGCAGTGATGTGCAGAGGAAAAGGGAAACATTCCGTAAAATGCCAGGCAAAGATGCTGAAACACAGAGTTGTTAGTGTAGAGACTTCAGCTGAATTCTTAGTTCATATAAGAGACTTTGAGGAACATTGCAGGATGGTGATCACTGGTCTGAGTCCCCACCCCGTCCCCCCAGTGTGCCTCCAATTATCTGAAGATAATTGTGAAATTCCAGAAAACTCTCAGAACAAAGTAATGGTAATGTACTTTAACACCTTTAATGTCTAAAAGACCCAGGGGTTGATGTTACAAGGTGAAGCAGAACTGGCCAGGATTTCATAACACCCAAGATCCAAGGTTAAGCCCCCCTCAACCCCATGCCATTGTCCATAATTAGAGACTTCAAGATTGAGGATGCACAAGGAGAGACCTTTCCGATAAACCAAGGAAGAAACATTAGTGAAACAGATTTAATATTCTTAAGTTTTGATTGGCATTTTTCAAACAAGGAAAAGAGGCTTTCGAATGTGAAGTCACTGGCCGTGGTGAGGTGGTGACACAGGTAGAAGTGGAGGGAACAGGATGGCAGCCAGGTTCTCTGGCCCCAAACACCACGCTCTTTGCAGTCCATCATCCTCCCCAAGGTGGTTGAGAAGATGGCTTTTTTGATTTATAGCTCTAGAAGGATGCAGAGGGTGAAAACAGAGAAGATTGGGTTGTTAAAACTTAATTGAGCCTGGCTGGTGTAGCTCAGTGGATTGAGTGCGGGCTGGGAACCAGACGGTCCCGGTTCGATTCCCAGTCAGGGCACATGCCTGGGTTGCGGGCCAGGTCCCCAGTGAGGGCCATGTGAGAGGCAACCATACATTGCTGTTTCTCTCCCTCTCTGTCTCCCTCCCTTCCCCTCTCTCTAAAAATAAATAAATAAAATCTTTAAAAAAAAAACTTAATTGAACACGTGTCATGAATATTGTAGGCTTGTGGAGCTCATCAAAAAATGGAAAGTTGAAACATAACAAACATCAGTTGATTTGAAAGTACCGTGTTTCTTCAAGACTCCATGCATTTCCTCCCTCCCTCCCTTCTTTTCTTCCTTTTTCTTTTTATTTCTATTTTATTGTTCTATTATGGGGAGCCTGTTTCAATTTATTAGGTAGTTCACAGTGCAAATAATTCAGGGATCACAGCTGGATAAGATTCCCTACTGCATTTTAAACATAACTTGTTTACACAAACATTTGGGAGCCTGTTGACTGTGTCCAGTGTGATATTTCTGACATGGAAATAAAGACAAGTAGAACTGATAAGAAGAATATTTCAGGAAAAAACAGAAAATAAGGGGAAAAATTATGAGATCTTTGTTCAGAAAAATGATAAAAAGGTCATTTACACATCAGGTCATGCCACACCTCCTTTAAATAAGTGACTTTATACCACCTATCAGTTATGAAAACTAAATGTACTCATAATTATTGTTTCCCCAAATAGTTTTAACTTCTTGAGGAAGGGACTGGGTCTTACATGTCTTTATGCTCACCACAGTGACCTGCACTGAACATAATAGATTTTTAAAGAGCAAAAGGAGAAAACTTTGTGACTGAAAATGAAAAAGTACCAAAACTTCAGAATCTCCTGAATTTGGGCAAGAGAGGAAAATTTCTGTACATGGTAAAATTAGAAGTACTAATGCTTACCACCGAGAAAATTCAAGAGAGCCTCAGCAGCTGCAAAAGAAAGGAAAACAGGTGTGTGTCCAATTTGGCTCGTGTAAAGGGTGATGGGACCATTGGGTAGAAAGATAGCATAGCAGAGAGGATTGACGTGGTGTTACTTTTTCTTCCCCTTCAAGCCGTCTAACATGTTACGGAGGGGCAGCTTTCATTGGGGACTGACAGGCTACCATTTGTCTGTTATAGCTCGTTAGGTTTTTCAGCAAGTGATAAACTCAGTAGGAGAAAGGAGACATGCTTCAGTCAGGAGACTGTTCTTTTTCATGATGTGGATCAAGAGAAGTCGTGGAGCAGAGAAGGTTGGCTTGAATGGCTAAGTTGTAAGTTAGCTGCTTGGTGCATTTGATGTTCCTTTTCCATCCTCATAGTGGAATGGGTCTTTAGAGACGGTTACATCTTGTGTGTGCATGGGGTTTTGTTGTTTCGTCCTCTCTTGAGGGGGGTGGGTATCAGAAATAATAATTCAAGCTTCTGAAGATTACAAGCATTAGGCATTGTAAGTGCTTTACTGGAGAGTATCATAAATATTGCGTGTAATGTACACAGTGCCTGGAACAGATCGACAACTGCAGCATTACTATGAAGGGTAGTATTAACATTAGCATTATCTTTAGTATTATGCTGCTACTGTTTACAACTGATTAGAAATAGTTTCACATACTAGAGGTAATGTCGGATTAGAAATCTGGAGACCTACCTTCTAATCTGGATTCTTATCAAGTTCCCTCTTTTCTCTAGGCCTCAATTTATCTCTGAAAAATGGGGAAGGTAGAAGAGATGACCTCCAAAGTGTTGTCTTTACACTGATCTTGCACCTTTAAGACACATCTGTAAGTAGCTTTCCCAGAAGGGAAGGATTTTGTACTCTGCCTCATTGAGTCAGCTGGGTAACTAAGGGCGTGCATTTGTAAGACATCCAGCCTTGATGCTTGTTCGGAACAATCACTTGGTTGTTCTGCAGTGGACTAGACTCAATTGTCAGTTGTTGGGAGGGGAAGGGGGCAGCAGACACATGCTATTTACTAGCAAACCTTCTAGGTTCCTTCTTCCTCTGATTTACTAAATTATCTGATAGTCAGTGTTAAGAATAAAGAGTCCCTAACATATCATTTTTTACTTTATTTTCTAGAAAATTTATTTTATTTTTACTTTATTCTAATAAAACATACAATTCTAGTACACTGAAAGTAGTAAGTGATTTTGAAAAGAAATGCAAAAACAGGACTCAGAAGGGACAATGGGCACTAGCCTCAGTCTAGTGCTACTTTGTGCTGGGTACTCTTACAGTCCACGACACTATCAATTACTCTTCCCCAAACTTTGTCTAGTTACCCACTGCACGAATGAGGAAATGGTACTCTACGGTTAACAACACAAAGTGGAACTGAGATTCACTAGCCTTTTTTTCCCCTACAATACCATGCTGCCCCTTGAACTTAATACGGTGCAACAGAAGAAAAGCAATGTGGAAGTAGAAAGTGTTTCCGCCTACATGAAATTATCACCTGTGGTAAGGGTTTTTCCTAGCCTAGTAAAATAAGCTTTTGAAGCAGTTGCATATTTTGTGCTTCTTCCTGAGGCAATGGGGGACGAGATTCACTGAGAGGTATTTGCTGCCTCTGCCACCTGCCAGTGGCTCTGTTTCTGGCTAGTCCCCAGCCCCCTCATTGAGACGTTGTTTTCACTGTCTGGAAACTGTCACTACTGGAGTGATGAGTCAGTGACAGAGCACATTCTTTGTTTTTCTGATTCAAGATAGAGTTGTAGTTTTAGTGTCCACGCTTCAGGAAGGCTGTATGAATGATGTTTACAGTTGGTAGGAGGTTTCATTTTATTGGAAGATACCTCATTTACTTGAAGATCTTCAGGGTTCTGAGTTTCTTAGAAATGGAGAAGCTGTTTTACCTGGTATTCAGAGAAAATGACCAAGTTTGTGTTTGGATCATGATACTACATGAACTCAAATTTACCCTCTGTTTTGCCTATTTCATATATAAGTGTGTATATGTATTTTATATATATTTCATATATAAACATTTTTAAAATTCTTATAATATCCAGTTGGCTATTTTACAATTGGAGAATGTTACAACTTCATAAATTGCAATGCACATTGAAAAATACCCTGTAGATATCCTTTGCAGTTAGGAAGCAGAAACCTATTTAATTCCTGTGTATCTGTCCATTCAGTTATTTTCTAGTTCAATTCATAATGTTCTTTATAGAGAATATTCCAAATTTTAATGAAGCATTAAGGTAACTACAATAAACAAAAATTTATTAATGACATCAGCCACAGTGTAGCAGAATAAGATGTAATGTAATTTTAATTACATTAAACTAAACTAGAAGTAAATTCGATGAACACAGAAAAACCATTTAAATTCCATTCAGTTCATCACATGCCTACTGTGTGTCAAATCATTGTCTCTGCCTGTGAGGAGCTTTCAAGCACATGGAAGAGACAGGTAGATACCTAAACATATTAGTTCTACTATGGCAGGTGCTAAGATTGGAGGATGCAAGATGCTATGGAGATAATAATAGGAGTCTTTAGTCTGACCTGAAGACATAAATAAGGCTTCCTAAGATCTGACAACTTCTTTCCATCTCTCCTGTTGAGTTGGCCAAAAAGTTCATTTAGTTTTTTCCACAAAATAACAGACACATTTTTCATTTTCTCCAATAACTTTATTGATTTGGATATTTTGAGTATGCCGGCTGCCACCCATGTGGTATAACATTGATTCTTCTCAATTAATGTCTTAATTTGATTGCTGTCAACTTCACCTGGTCTACTCAACCATGGAGCATCATCCAGTGAGAAATCGCCAGCACAAAACTTCGCAAACTACTTTTGACACATTCGATCAATCACAGCACCTTCTCCATACACTGTGCAAATTGTTTTTTGTGTTTCAGTTGCATTTTTACCTTTCTTGAAATAATAGAGCCAATATGCTGAAAATATTGCATGTTTTCTCCCATCTTCAGTATTAAAATGGGCCATCATAACTAAATCAACAAACAACAAGTGCTGGCGAGGTTGTGGAGAAAAGGGAACCCTAGTGCACTGTTGGTGGGAATGCAGACTGGTGCAGCCACTGTGGAAAACAGTATTGAATTTCCTCAAAAAACTAAAAATGGAACTGCCTTTTGACCCAGCAATTCCACTGCTGGGACTATACCCTAAGAATCCTGAAACACCAAATCAAAAGAACCTATGCACCCCAATTTTCATAGCAGCACAATTTACAATAGCCAAGTGCTGGAAGCAACCTAAGTGCCCATCAGTAAACGAATGGATCAAAAAACTGTGGTACATTTGCATGATGGAATTGTACACAGCAGAAAGAAAGAAGGAGCTCCTATCCTTGGTGACAGCATAGATGGAACTGGAGAGCATTATGTTAAGTGAAATAAGCCAGGCAGTGAAAGACAAATATCATATGATCTCACCTATAAGTGGAACCGAAAAAAAATAAAATGGCTACACAAAAATTCACCAGTTTTGATAAGTGTTTTTTTTAATGCATGCTGATATGACAGCTGTCACAATACAATCAAACAAAATTGTTTTGAATAAAGGTAAAGACAACTAAGTGCTACTAGAGCCTTCTTATGGAAAAAAACAAGCGGGCTTTTTGACCAACCCAATATTATAACTGTGGTCTACATCACCATCATTTCCTACCTGGATCTCTGCCGTTGCTTCCAAACTGCTCTACTTGTTTCCACTCTGACCCCAACTCAAGGGGCCAAGACTAGTTTTTTGTTTGTTTGTTTGTTTTTGTTTTGTTTTGTTTGTTTTGTTTGTTTTTTGTTTGTTTGGTTTTGGTTTTACATATGTGTGTTTAATGTAATTTATATATTATAACATCCCCAATTAAAATCCAGTTAAATGTATAAACAAAACTTCTAATTAAACACCAGTGGTTTCCAAGAGTTTGGAGGGTACAATCCAGGCTTCCTTCCATGGCAAACAAGCCCATGGTAGATCTGGCTCCTGCCTTCTTCAATTTCATTTCATACTAATCTCCCCGCAATCACTTTCCAGAGCCACTCTGACCTTATTCCTGTGCCTCATCCACAGCAAGCTTGTTCCTCTGCCTCTGACTGTGCACGCACCATTTTCTCTGCCAGGAGAATTCTTCCTCAGTCTTCCCTTGGCCTACACCAATCTCAGCTCAAACTTCACCTCCTAGAAACACCTTCACTGACCACCTTCTCTCCTCCCCAGGCTCTCTCCCCCTTTAACATTGTGTTACCTGAATTGGTTATTTATTTGTCTTCTCCCTCTCTGTTCTAGAATGTTGGTTCCATGAGAGCCAAACACACTGTCTTTTCTCCATTCTGTCCAAAGCCCCTGGCACTTAGAAACTGTGTGCCAGATATATAGATAGATCTTCACCCAAGGACATTTTTTTGAACATTGCTTTTAAAGAAAGAGGAAGGGAGAGAGAAACACATTGATGTGAAATCGTACATGTCCAGGGCCAGGGATCAAATCTGTAGCCTTTTAGTTATGGCAGGATGCTTCAACCAACTGAGTCACACCATCCAGGGCAAAACTGTTTCATACATATTTGTTGAATGAATGACTGAATAAAAGGTGTCTGAGCTGAGCTGGAATGGATGGGAAAGACTCAGCAAGTCTAAGAAAGGTGGAAAGGTAAGAATAGCATGAACAAAGACACAGAAGCAAGAATTGGCATGAGATGTGCAGGGAACTCTAAGTAGCTCAGTGTTACTACACAGTTGAATGTCAGCAGAGAGTGGTGGTAGATGTGGCTGGTGATAAAGGACGGGAATTAGCTCACAGAGGCTATTGTAAGCCATAACCTTGGACTTTATGGTTAAGAGAGAGGAACACTGTCAGATTTCTATATAGATTAGTGTTTCTCACACATTTTTAATGAACACCCAGAAAAAAAAATATTTTTATTATCTGTAAATTGAGATCCATCCCCAGACTTTAAAAGCCAACATATTCCTCGGCTCATGGTCCCCTTTCTCCATCTTCAAGAGGACAGAGGCAGGTCTAGTCCTTTGTGCATCACAGCTCTCTGCCTTCCTTCCTTACCCACTTGTATAGACTCATGTGATTAGATCGGGCCCATTTGGATAATCCAGGATAATTTCCCATCTCAAGGTCCTTAATTTTAATCACATCTCCAAAGCCTCTTTGTGATGTAATGTATTCATGGATTCTGAGGATTAGGGATTAGGGCGTAGACATTTTACATGGGCTTATTCTGCCTACCACAGAGATGTTTAGAGATGTTTAGGAAGATCATATACAGATCATATTCCTTCCTTCTCCTTTTGGTTCTCACTCTCTCGCTTCTTTCTTTTTTTTTTAAAGATTTCAGACAGAGAGGAAGGGAGGGAGAAAGATAGGGAGAGAAACATCAATGTGTGGTTGCCTCTCACATGTCCCCTACTGGGGACCTGGTCTATAACCCAGGTATGTGCCCTGACTAGGAATCGAACTGGCAACCCTTTGGTTTGCAGGCTGGTGCTCAATCCACTGAGCCACACCAGCCAGGGTTTCTCTGCTTTCTTTGAATAACCATTATTGAGTGTTCTTTCCCAATGCTAAGTGTTTGCATACAGCAGTGAGCAAGAGAGTCAGTGTTTCTGCTCTCGTGGTGGCTTAAATTCTAGCACAAAGATAGATTACAAACAAGTATTCAAGTAAATAAACAAGGTACTTACAGGTTGTACCATGAAGACAATAAATAAAGCAATGGGTAGAAAGTAGCTAGCTGAGCAAGACCACTTTGGCTAGGTGGTCAGGGAGGGGCTCTCTGAGGAAGTGACACATGATAGGAGATCAGAAGAATGTAAGTCAGCCAGCCACTGAGAACCAGGGAAGAGAATTCTAGCAGAGGAAATGGAAAGCGCAGAGTGCCACTCCCCGACCCCTCCCCGGCCCGGAAGCAAAGGGCATGTCCTTGTTTAACAAATAGTCTGAAGGCCAGTGTGGATGGAGTAGAGTGAGCAGGACAGAAATGCAAAGCGAATGGTGGTGGTGAGAGGGCAGAGGTGAGGCCGTGCATTGGCTGAGAGGCCGTATGTGGTAAGGACTTTGGATTTTATTCTAACTGCAATGGGGACCCATTTAAGAGTTAAATAGTGGTGGTGTGAGGAGGTAACATAATCTGGCTTATGTTTTTAAAAGGAAGTCAGCTATGTGAAAACGACTTAGAAAGGGGCAAAGATGGATTGGAGAGGCACTTTAAGGGGCTACTTTAGTCATCTGCTGGAGTCATCTACAGGGGCTACTTTAGTCCTCTACGGGTGGGACTAGGGTGAGGACAATAGAACAGAGAAAAGTGGAATGATTTGTGATATATTTTGGAGGTAAAATTGACAGGACTTAGTGATGATTTGGTTGGAGGGGATGAGAAAGATTGTGGAAGCAAGGATGATTTCTAGGTTTTTGAGCAACTTAAGGGATAAAAATGTTATTCACTGAGATAGAAAGGGCTGGAGGAAGAACCAGTTTGGAGAAGGGGGCCCTAAAATTGTAACCGAACATGTTAATATTGAGTAGTCTGCTAGACGTCCAAGAAGTGAGGCCAAGGAGACAGACATGTGAGACTGGAGCTCAGGGAGACATCTGAGTTGAAGATATGCATCTGAGAATCTTTAGCATACAGATGATATCTAGAGCCAGGCAATCAGATGAAATCTCTCCGGAGAAAGTAGCAATACTGTAGAGAAAAATAGTGCATTGAGTGAGCTGAGATCCTCCAAGAATTCGGGAGGGGAAGGAATGGCAACCAGCAAAGACTGTTGAGAAGATGCTAATATTACTTGGGGCTACCCTGAGTGATGCCTAGGCTAGAGGTAGAGGGGACAAAGGAGCAAGTGGGCACTTCCTTGGAAGCCCACTAGGACAAGACTGTTGTGTCTAGCACTCAGCGTCGTGCTTGGCACATGAAAAGTAGTTACCACTAACTGAGTGAATAAGCTGATTTTTCTGAGGCTCTCCCTTACATTCTGGCATATTTCTAGGTGTGGTAATAAGAAGTGAACACTTGTATTGGCTGGTTCGCAGTGGCCTGGCATCAGAGACCTTTTCGTCTGACTTTATGAATGTTTTGCCCACCTTTAATAGAATTTAGAGAATTTGCTAATGACTAGTGGAGCCATTCCTTAGATTTAAATTTGGAAACAATCAGAAATCACCAGCTTGCATTTTACAAACCATTCAAGATGAAAATAGTTGGTAAAATAATAAATAAACAAGCAAACACACAAGTACAATCGAACTCACATAGAAAATCCAGCCCTCTTTGGAACCCTTGGACTTTCTTTCCTACTGCCAAAGAGAACAAATCTTTACAAGTTCTGGGGGCAGGGGAGTGGTTATAGGCCATTCTTTAACCCCCTGTTACTTCCAGAAACAGGCGGCTAGATAAAAAATTCTCATTAGTCTTGGAATTTCACACTACTCTGCTTGACTATAAAGATGCAACCCATTTGGAAGAAAAAAAATGTGTAGGACTGAGGCTTAGAAAGTTAAATAACTTGCCAATAGTCTCAAGGTATTTAAACCCAGTTCTAACGCACTCTAAAGCCAAGTCTCTTCTCCAACCATTTGCCGACCCCAAGAAACCTAAGTGACATGGAGGTTAGATGTCACTAAGTTGGAAACGTAGCTTCTAACTCAGTTTCTAACATGGCTAAGATTTTCAATTTACTGGTTTTAAAAGGACACTTCATTATTTGAAAAAAACAAACAAAATGTTAACAATATGGAGAAAATTATAAGGGCATTTTAAGCTTTTCGAATGTGTTTAACATGATGACTCTGTCTTCTTTCCCAAGGAAAAATATAGAGGTGTGTTCCAGAGGTGACAGTTCATGGCACACTCAGTTAGAGCACGCTGTTTGGCACTCACTTTTGTCGTCATGTCGCTGTTGGTTAAAGCAAAAATAGGTAAGACGTTTCTGTCATCTGATCTGTGGAAGGATTTGCTGTTTAAATTCTCAGTTACAGGTGCAATATGCGTTTGTGGTAAACGGGCTGGTAGTTGCTCTTTGGTAGTCAATCTCCTGTCGTTTAAGTGAGCAAGTCTGGTCTATGTGTGTAATTAATGTGTATTTTATCTAATTTACACTAATGATTAAAATGAGAGTTCAATGATATTATTTCCTCTTAAGAAAATGCCTACGTAGCCAAGTTCAGCATCATGAATGAATGTTTTATGTTATAATGCATTTTAACAGAGGGTATTAATGGTTGAATTCAGCTACTTAATAAAAATAATGACTGGCATTTTCTTTGCTTTTTCTATTACGAGCTTATATTTGACTCTTGCCAGTTAGGATCAAAGATCAAAGAGGCAGAAAACAAACATAAGTAAGAGAAGAGAAAGGACTTAGTTTTAGTTCTGAAAATAGAAGTGAGAACTTTTTATTTTAAATGAATTTTCAGTACTTCCTTTATTTGATTTAAATAACTTTTTAAAATCAATTTCTATTGATGGGAATTGATCCAAGCAACCTTTCAATTACACAAAAAAGACTATCAGTGAAGGGTTTATCACACCTAAAAGTTCAAGGTGAATCTATAATTCTGAGATTCTTTCATTGGCACTTTAAGTACCACAAAAACTGATAATTCTGAATAGTTGTCCTATTTATTTATATAAAAACTTCAGTGGTAACAAGAGTTTTAAATAAGAGTTTAATGTGGCATATAATAAATAATATGATGAAGTCTTTTTAAAAGAAGAATTACATTTGCGTAATTTTATATTAGCTGTATTGGGTAATGGTTCATCCAGCCCAGGGTGTTACATTTTGAAGGAATATCAGTATGGCATGGTAAGACCTAATTTCCATCCTTGTTGCCAGCTGCAAGCACACCGGAGCCCTTGAATATTTTCTGTGATAAAATAATGTAATAGAGTAAACCTACTTTGTAACACTAATATAGCAAAAGAGGGCCTTATTCCCAAATCTGCCCCTAACATTTGTAATAGGCTTTTAAAATTGTCTTTTTTTTTCTCTTTTTGGTATGAATATTTAAGTAAGCATTATAAATTATAAATGGAGATGGAAACAAATGTGATTTATTCTGGGAAGTACTTCTTAGTAGTCTGGTGAATAATTTACATATAGAAAGATAGGCTTTTCCTGGAACTGAGTTCTTGAATGGTCTTCCAACCCTATTTTCTCACCACTTTCCTATTTATAGTTCTGATTATAATATTAGTGTTTTGAGAAGAGCACATGTCTTAATTTAGTTAGACTTTAATATGGTTGCCTTCTGTTCTCCATGTGCATCACCAGTACAGCCAGGGAAGCAGAGGTTCATTTTGACGGGGCTAATTTTACTCTGCTTTGGGGACTTACACAAACCCTGCATTTTGGGATGGGTTTCTTACATGCCCACTGAGTCCTACATTTGTGTCTTACTGCAGATGTGTGCAAGAGAGGCAGTGTGACGGTGAAGCCCTCCCTCGTGATTTCCCTTGGATCAGCTGTCAGTATTTCATGCTCTTTGAAGCCCAAACAAGGCTGCCATCGGAATTCCAGTTTTAACAAGCTAATCCTCTACAGATCCTACCAAAGGATCAAGTTACAGCATGAAGACTCCCCCCTCAGTTTCCAGGTCTCAGATCTTCCTCTGGGGACAACACAGTTTGTCTGCAAACTGAGCTGTAGAGGTAGCCAGGAGATTCAAATATGTGGGGCACAGATCTCAGTCGGTGGTGAGCATTCCATTCTGAATTCCTAAAAATTGGTGATCTTTTGGTATTTGTGTGTTAAGCGGAAATCCTAATAATATAGGACAGTATTCTTTCTTCTCCCACTACTTGGGTATGTTTTATCTTGAAAGCAACATAGGCACCTCAGTGTGAGAAGTCCAGAAAGCAGTACAATTGGGGTCTCATTTGGTAAGTCTCTATTCTGTCATTTCTCTCTGTCTCTCTCCCTTTCTCTCTCTAGCACCCCCTTCTCCCTCCCCCCCAACCCTCCCTCCCCCTTTTGGCCATTAACATCATTTACCTGTTGTCCTTGAACTTCAATGGCAGGAAAATGGATCTCTGCAGGCGAGTCTTCATGCCTTCTTAAGAGAATTTGTTCAAAGCTACAACCTCCTAAAAAAGAATAAAGAGATGTCTTTTTTGATTTAGGCAGCCCAGGCTGACTACCAAAGGCTGAGTACTTCTCCCCTCTCTAACTTAATGCACAAAAAATAGTTCTTCCATTCACAGTCACTCCTGACCATTGATTATGGTACTTAACAGAGATTAAAAGAAAACTATTGTCATACTTACTATCTTTTCCTGGGTTTTCTAGAACAGTACCCGGGGCAAAACTGACATGTTAACGCTCCCTGAGGGTAAGAGAGTTATTCAGTTCCAGAGAAACAAGTGTGAGCCAGGAAAGTAACAAAGCACAAGGTGGTTAAGTTTCTGAGCTGGTCACAGAGTCAACCAAAAACACAGCCACTTCCTTAGTCACTAGGGAAATCTGCAGAAAGAACATGTGGAAATGCAATGACAGGGGAAAGAGAGAACCTGTCTGCCACTGGTCAAAGTCCACCTACAGGCATCAGCCATACTGCTGCTTACACTGCTGGTCCCTCTGGGCAGCTGCTGGGAGTAAGAACTAAGATGTCAGAGCTGGCATCTGCAACATGAGCCACAATGCACAGGGTAAGCTAACAGAACACCTGCCTACAGCTGCAGCCCTAAAGGTGCAGCCAGGCAAACAAGTGAGCATGCATGGGCCCTGAGAGATGCCATGGTACTCTGTGCCTCTGTGCTTCCAGGGAAGCTCCCGAGTAGCAGATGAGAGGCATGAGGAGAGTAGGAGGAATTGCTACAGCAGGCTGACCAAAAGGCAAGGACAGGATCCCTCATGAAAAGTGATATAGAGCTCAATACGGCTCTTTCCAGGAAAGATGGACACCTCTTCTCTGTGACCTATAAGGATATGGTTGGTGTCAGGCGATGTTCCTGGAGGGTCACCAGAAGCATTGAGCAGAACACCAAGCAATGGTCAAGCAAGTCACTGGGGGTAAAGAGACATAAACTAGGTGCAGTACTGCTCTTTCTGCTCAGTCTCCTGTTCATACCACTTACGGGTCATGTACTTTAAGCTCCGACAGCCTGTGGTGTTACAGGAGGAGCATGAGCTTTGAATTATAACCCTGCAACTAGCACTGTATCCTTACACAGTTTCAGTTCTCTGAGCCTCATTTGCTCCATCTTTGTTATGAAGATACTAACATCTACCTCATAAAATGGGTGCAGTGATTAGATGATACCTTGTATGCAAAGTGCTTAATCTAGCACCAGGCACATAGGAGGTCATAAGCGCTAAGACTACACTTCTGTGCAGTTTTACTCTTCACATGTTCAGTGTGCTCAGTAGGTAAACATGCCTCCCTTAAAAGAAAGTATAGGCATTGGTTATAGACAAAATGAAATCTTTTCTTAAAAACGTCAACGGTGCTCACCTCCCTTGACCTCAGAATACCTGAATATTTCACCCAGGTAATTGCCATCTTACCAGACCCATGTCACATATTTGTATTAGACATTCCCAGCCCTGTGATGTCAGCTCCAGGTGTCCACAGGCCTCTGGTGTTTTGCTTTTTAGCAGGCTAACAGTAGCCTTGGAAGTCAGTATCCTTGCAGATGTCTTTAGCCATTCTGTTTCATTTCAGATAGAGTGCTGCAAACTCCTTTCCATTTTTTTGCTTTTCCATCCAGAGTATGCAGGTGCAGCTTCAGAAGATCTAGGGGGATGGTGACGAGTGTCTGTCATGGTGCAGCGCAGTTGGGTGGAGCTGCTTGCCTGAACGTTGCTTGTGCAACATGCTCAAGTTGTAACCACACCATGAAATGGCAGCTCTTTGAGCAAGCTTAGCATTTTTGAGGTGAAGAACTGACTGGAAGCAACACCTTTTTATGAATATGGCCAGTCATTCCAAGAAAAGACACAATGAATGTTGGTTTCACCCAGTGTAGTAGCTTAATCCTATCTAGTGAGAGAGTAAGCCGCCCATTTTCTCTTTTGTGGTAAGTGGCAGTCCACAGTGCCATTGTGTATCCTGAGAGGTCCTGTGTATGTAGGCTGGTTCTTCAGAACGGGGAATGGGTAAATAGCCTTTAACCTTTTCTTCCCTGCCCCTGTGTGGGCTTGTGCTGCTGTGCTACCCAGAACTCATCCTGATTGTGTAGTGACTAAGCAATCGGTGCTTTAGTTTAACCTCATAGGATTGATCCACACACTGGACATTCAAGGCAAAAAATGAAAGACAATGGATTTTTTGTTCAGTTGTTTTCAATGTATGTTTTGCGATTGACTGTTTCTGAAAGCTATTTTTCTGAGACTTTTCATTGCCCATAATGAGTAAAAAGTTTTAAAAAAGTAACTATCATCATGCTCATAACAATTTATTATATTAAAAGCTATTTTAATTTTTACAGGTTTTGATTTCTGTCCTTTTTTGGGAATCAGCTATTATACATTTATATTGAAGAGAATTAGGTCTGGTTTCCCCTGGGACAGATAGTATCTCACCAAACTTAGTCCTGGGATGAAGTAGACAACTTGATTTCCTGGTCCAGGGAACTCACATTGAGAAAGATGATCTGTGGGTTAAAGGTGTGGTCTTTAAAGATCAGAATCTCTACAACATTTAGGAGTAAAGGTGAGGATGAAGACTCATTATGTAAGAGTGTCAGGTATTTTATATCTCATTTGGTCATCAAAAGACCCTATGAAGAGTTAGGGTAAAAATTGAGATTTAAACACATTTATTCTCATTCCCCCTGAAGTAAGGCCAGGATGGAATAAAGAAAGTTTTCTAGAGACTCAAGTCCTGAAGGAGAAAAAGAATGGGAGGGGAGATATATCAACCTGAATTTGGAAGGTGGACCAGTGGTAACTGGCTTAGCCTATAGCTGGCAGTGGGAAAAGTCAAGACGCAACTGATTTCATGCAGAAGCTCCTACCTCAGAAAGACTCAGAAGTTGATGATACTATATACTTCTGGGAGTAAGAGTAAAAGTGAAGCTAAAAATGAGAAAGTTGATTGAAAATCTATTTAAATATAAAACAGATTTTAGATTCACTTCCCAATTCTATGTAGCCAGACAGTCCCTGCTTCAGTAGCAGGCGCTGGCGTAAGACTGGAGGCTTGGTATCAAGGGTCACTGAACTGGTTTCAGGCAGTTTGGTCTATGGCCATACCACCCTGAACACACCCGATCTTGTCTGACCTTGGAAGCTAAGCAGGGTCGGGCCTGGTTAGTACTTGGATGGGAGGTTTCTAATATTTTAGTGGGCTTTATTCTGAAAAGGTAAAGTCATCATCACCAGGGTAATGGAGCTAGCTAGCATGGGGTATTCACCTGCCCAGGAGAATAATAGAATATGGTGGGGAAAGGCTTGGACTCAGGTCAGCCCCACCTGGGCTTGAGCCCTGCTTCTGCCACCTCACAGTTTTGCAATGTTTGGCGAGATACTTAACCTCTAAGGCTTAGTTTCCTCTTCAATAAAGTGAGGATAATAATAGTATGTACCTAATGCAGCTGCTATGATGTCTAATTGAGAAAAACCACACATAAACCATTTAGCATAGGATTTGGCATATAGTAAGCATTTGGTCCATAGCCACTATGATTGCTATTGTTGGTAGAAGAAGTTCATGCCTCACCGGCAAGTTTGAACTTGATGGGACCTAAAATAAATATCGGCTTGTCTGGGAATGGGGCATATAGAGAAAGTATTGTTACCTTGTTGACAAATAATAACAATATGATTGAAATATCACTTGTGTGGCATTTAAAATACATGATTTTGCTCTTTATTTTAAAGTTGTTCCAGAGCAGCCTCAAAACTTATCTTGTACACAGAAGGGAGAACGTGGGACCGTGGCCTGCACCTGGGACAGAGGACGAGACACCCACCTGTATACTGCATACACTGTACAGTGAGTGAGAGACTGGTTTTGTAGCTTTTTGTAGGTCTTCTGTAAGATGACATTTAGAAATATCCAATAGTTATAGTTTTACCAGTGAGAAAAAGCAATAGACAGCTCTAGATACTTGACAAATAGATGCTTTAAAAAAATTCTAGTGTTCATCAATTAAAACTGGTTCATTCATTTACAGGGTGAGAGCTGACGTCTTGGGTCTGAGGTCTAACTCAAGAGTTGTCTTCAGGGCACCCAAGGCCCATGTTATAGATGCTCTTCCCTGCTCTAGCAGGGCTAATCTGGCTCTATTATATCTCTTCCTTTTTTTGCATGTGCAGGCTCTTGTGGTCATGATATATAAAATACACTCTTCCTTGTGGGAGCTTTCCATTAGCCTGGGAGGTGAATTTTTTTTGTTTTTTTTTAAGACCACCTTTGCCTGACCTAAGAGTCCACAGAGTCTGGGAGATTTTGTTTCTTGCAGTTGATAACATAATCCCATCCAAAGATCCAGCTGGGTTGCACTTACCTAAGTGAGCAGCAGATGGGGGAAAGGAAGTGGGGCCCAGGGTTCTGCTCCGTACTAGGAACTGGCCCTTCTGCGCAGTAAATATTGTACCAAATGGCCATGGACCCTTTGGATCTGACCTAAGGAGCCAAGATGTCTGGCAGGATTTGGGGAAACCAGGCAGTGTAGGTTTGGATATTCACCTATAGAACATCAAAAAAGTCTCAGTCCTACCAAAAAAAAAAAAAGGAATGGGGGCAGTATGGTCCAATTTATGACCACAGAATACAAATATCTCTATTCTAGTAATAAGACCTTCTAGTAATAAGGCTGACATTAAAAATATGTCTAGAATTTTAAGCATTTGAAAATTTTGTTCTTTTGTACTAAAAGGAGAAAGGAGCACATAAAGTACCTTGATAAACACAATTGCCTTTTGTTTACAGGTTAAATGGGCCAAAAAATTTAACTTGGCAGAAGCAATGTAATGATTATTGTGACCATTTGGACCTTGGAATCAACCTAATCCCTGAATCATCTGAATTCAGTTACACAGCCAAGGTTATTGCTGTCAATAGTCTTGGAAGTGCTTCTTCATTCCCAACCACATTCACATTCTTGGATATAGGTACATTTTATTTCACTTTGGCTCATGAACGCTATTTTAAATATCACTCGAATGTTCTATATATGATTGTTTCAAAAGAGGCAATGGCTGATGGAAAGTGACCATCAGGCACTGGCAGAGGATAAACATTACTTTGATGCAAGTAAAAGGGTGCATGATCCTAGAGCTATGTAGAGATGGTTGTATAAAATGACACATTCAACATTATTCTCTATATTGGCAAATAGGAGCTCTCAGCTTCAAATCCCATGAAAGAACTAGCTGTCAGTAATATCATCTGACTGAGAGGGAGGGTCCTGTGAAGTCATTCAAGAAGCTCAGTGAGGCCTTCATAGCAGAGGTATTTGTTTACCCCCATGGCTGCCCCACTGTTTTGAGCTGGGCCTAGAGCAGCGGGTGCAGACTATACATAAAATGTATCAAGGTCTGTATGCACCTTGCTCCTAGAATACTTACCTCCACTCCTCTCAGCTTAGTTGCCAGAGTGAGCCAGTCCCAGCACATTTCTGAGCAAATATAATTGGCTCAGTTGAGTCAAAGACCAATCTCAGGCCTTCCCAAACTCTACCCACCCCAGGTCGTGCTGGGTTTCTGGCCTGCCTGAAGTCCCAGCCTCACTCTGCGTGTTTCTTTTCTCTCTTTCCACAGCACCTCTTTGCATGCATTGTGTGAACCATATGTCTGAACGTAGGCGTTTACTGTGCATTCTCTACCACGCTTCTTCCCATCCTACCTTCCATCTCTTTACATAGGCATCTGTAAACCACCTTCTTCCCCCTCATTCTTTTCTTCTGTTCCCCTGGGGTTCCTGTGTCCCCTTCCTGTGACTTTTCTACCCACATTTCTTCTCCTGGAGTGGTCATCACTAGCCACTTTTGCCTTCTCAGCCATTGGAACTCTCAGGTTTGGCACATCAGGTGTTTTTTTTTTTTTTTTAATCACTGGATTAAATGGAATCAACACTATTACTAATGTTGGTGGTAGTTTATTTGATAAAAATGAGGGTAGATTAAGGGGAATTATTTTAATAATTTAGAAACAAATTAAACATTTTCTTTTTTCTAAAAGCCAGGGACTTCTCTCTTGTTTATGGCACTGAATTTGGGGGTCATGATCTTAGAGATGAATTTTTGTTCAACTCTTTATAGCTCATGTCCATGTATAGGGCAATTTCTGATTGTGGAGCCTGAATCACACTGTTTTGTTTGTCGTGGTTACAGTGAGGCCTCTTCCTCCATGGGACATTGGAATCAAATTTGTAAATGCTTCTGTGAGCAGATGCACTCTTTGGTGGAGAGATGAGGGGATGGTGCTGCTTAATCGACTCAGATATCGGCCCAGTAATAGCAGATCCTGGAATATGGTAATGGCCCTTTGAGTGAAAGCGGGGAATCAGTGAGGGCTTCTTACGGTTGCTGCACAGACCTCTGTCCTTTCAGACGAGCAAAATAGGTAATTTAAGAATAATGCCCCAAAGTATATACTTGAGATACACCAGAAAGTCACATGCACCTCTGTTTATTAAGAAATATCTTGAATTCTGATCACTGATTTTGAATTTTTTTAAGTTGCAAGCTTCTGTAAACCAGTATTAATTTTCTGTATTTTATTTCTAGTAAAGAGGTCATTTCTCCTTTTTTTCTATCCCCTGTCCCATATTATATTTTAGTAATTTTTTTAACATATTGGAAAGAGAAATATTAGGGAATGTCCATAGAAGCTTATATGGAATTTAATATTTCAAAGATAAAGTCCCACACTTTGATTGTTAGGCATTCATTTTTTTTACTATAAAAAGTATATGATTATAATTCCTTCCAGTATTTGTGTAAAATATAATTTCTTATAATAACAAAGGATCAGTTAATTTCACATATAGCTGATATTCAAAAGAGGTGTAGTAATTAAATTTTTCTTATTGAATCATTCTTATATAATTAAAGTTTTCTGTTTGAACCCAGTTCTGTGTCTATATAAGTGTTTAAATATGATCACATCCTAATTGCAACCAAATAAAAATAATCTCTAGTGTAGAAACTTCTCCCAGGCCTTTTTCAAAATTGGTAGTTTTCAACCTTAACTCTTTTCAGCTAGCTTTAGGATCTCCCTTGGAACTCATGTAGATAGGTTTTTCATCTCAGGAGTTTTCAGTGTTGTTTTTTGAGACACTATTATTTCAGATTAACATGTGTATGCAATAACCCATCCAGTGATATTTCTTTTCATTGAATGACAGATCAGAAAAAATAAAAAGAGTTATCTGGTCTAGTTTATTTATCTTTATGTTAAAGTTCTTTAAATTAATATAGTATTAATATTCATCTTTAAAAATCCTGTCTGTTTGAAGGTTAATCCTACAAATGCCAAAGGAAGACATGATTTGTTGGATCTGGAACCATTTACAGAATATGAATTTCAGGTTTCCTCTAAGTTGCATCTTTATAAAGGTAGTTGGAGTGACTGGAGTAAATCATTGAGAATGAAAACACCAGAAGAAGGTATGTGTCAAAAAAAGAAAAAGAAAGAAAGAAAGGAGGATTGGTGGGGAGGGGGAAGAAAGGAGGGAAAGAGGAAGATGCACTGATTTTCTTGGAATGGAATCTCCCAAAGTACTGATGCTGAATTGGAAAGTATGATTGTATTAAGTAACAATTTTCACATTAATTTAAGTTCTGAAATTGTCCAGAGAGAGATGTTTATATTACTAGGAAATTTTTAACATTAGGTAAGTCCCACTCCTCTTTGCCACATGTTTTCATGTTGGTTACAAGCTTACGCCTCAGTAATGTTTGGTTGTAATTCTTATACTTTCTATTTCACTTACTATCTTAGTAACTCTCTCATGCCACAAAGCTAAAGCAGTCATTAATTTCATTCTTTCATAGTTAAACTTCGATGTATTTTACCTTTTGTATTCTCCAAAAATTAATTTGGCTTCAAAAGCCAGTAAAGGCTTAAAAGAAAGCAGACTCTAGAGACATAACATTTTAAAGTGAAATTTAACATCTAGCCGTCTTTGTCCTCCAAATACTGAAGCATTGCACGTCTCAAGGCTTTGGCTCACGGCTCAGATGAGTGCCAACAGATTGCCCATAGCTATGGAAAAGATATCAAATATATTTTTCAGTCTATGGACTTTTCTTTTTTGTAATTATGGGAAGATAATTTTACTAAAGTATAATCAAATATTTTATTAAAGTGAAAATGCTTATATGAACATTATGCCAGTATTAACAAATCTTTGGAGACACAAGGTATAATCACCTGAATATAGTATTCAAAAGCTCATATTTAGTGATATAGCATGGAACTTTTCATAATTTGCATAAATTTGGCTCAGAGGAAAAATTATTAGCATATAATCCATTGCTTTATTATCCAGAGATTTTGTAATGTATATGCTTATTTGTGAAACTCATGGGTGTGTGTGCATATGAACTAGCCTCATGATTAAGTTATATTTATTTTCTGTGAGCTAATAATGACTTTTGGTAATTGATGACACTTATCAATAATGCCTCAATGACATCCAAGCGCCTAAGGGACCTATTAATAAACTATAATTTCTGATATATAAATTGTAAGATAATTGTATATTCTTCCCTTTTCCTTGTATGAAGTATATTTCTCTATTAAAAAAGGTTTAAAAATGAATTCATCCAACAAATTAGAATTTATTTTCTCTCATTTCATGATAAAAAATCTCTTAATGTTGAGCCACTTACTCTCTGCTTACATGCATACCATTTTTGTAATCCAAAGCCTACTCTTACTATCCTTTTATTACACATAGTCAAAGTAATGCATTTTTAAAAGGTACTTCATGGCCCTGGCTGGTGTAGCTCAGTGGATTGAGCACGGGCGGTTTGATTCCCAGTCAGGGCACATGCCTAGATTGCAAGCCAGGTCCCCAGTGAGGGCCATGTGAGGAGCAACCATACATTGCTGTTTCTCTCCCTCTCTGTCTCCCTCCCTTTCCCTCTCTCTAAAAATAAATAAAATTAAAAAAAAAAAAAAAGAGGGGGACTTCCGTCAAGATGGCAGCGTAGGTGGACGCACTCGAAACAACGAACGCAGTAGCAAAAAATTAAACAACCAGAACGGACAGAATCGAACTGAAGGGAAGTCCAACACCCAGGAGGTAGGAGAAGACGAACATCCAGGCTGGTAAGCAGGGCAGTACCGGGCAGAGGAACAGAGTGAGAGGCAGCTCTCATGGAGGGAGTCACGCCGCCAGTGCCTGAACAGGCCGTGGCCCCGAACAACAGGTGAATCCCACAAGTCGGGGACGCTGCCGGAGAGAGGCCAGGGCTGAGCCAACAGAACCCAGTCTGGCAGAAAAGGCAGTGGGGAACTGGGGAGTGGAGGAGTGACGGGAGCCCGCAGTGATCAGAGGTCGCCATTGCTTCCACCCAGGCCCTGCCCCCAGAGGCAACGTCATCCAAAAAGCGACCCAGGTTGCAGGCACCTGCCAGCCGACAAGTGCACCGAGATAAAAAGAATGAAAATGGCCAAAATGAAAGATCAGAACAAATTACAACTAAGGGATGACGACATAGTCAACCTATCAGATGCGCAATTTAAAATGCTTGTAATCAAATTTAAAATGCAATTTAAAATGCTTGTAACAAAACTGGAAGATAGGTGGATGCAAATAGTTGAACAGATGAAGAATACGATAAGGATAATGGAGGAAGATTTACAGGGAACCAACGGGGAAAAAAAGGAGGTTGGATCTCAAACCAATGGGGTAGACCAGAAGGAAGAAACAAGAATTCAAAAAAATGAGGAGGGTCTCAGGAACCTCAGAGACATTTGTAAACGACCCAATATCCGGATCATAGGGCTCCCAGAAGGACAAGAGGAACACCAAGAAATTAAACGTATTTTTGAACAGATAATGAAGGAAAATTTCCCAGATCTGGCAAAGGAAATAGGCTTCCTGGAAATCCAAGAAGCTCAGAGAACCCCAAAGAAGCGGGACCCAAAGAGGAACACACCAAGGCACATCATAATTACATTACCCAAGGTCAAGAATAAGGAAAGAATCTTACAAGCAGCAAGAGAAAAAGAGACAGT
>PVJI01022908.1:0-24473 GCA_004026765.1 Micronycteris hirsuta
CATTTGAAAGTCAAGGTTGGTGCTACCTAGGTGGGTTTCTGCTGCAAGGAATTTAAGGACACTCCCTCCTTCATCTGCAGGACAGCAAGGGCTCTGGACGTTGTGAAAGTTGCCCTTTCAGTGACAACAGGAACCCAGAAAGACACCTTGGGAAGCTCATTGTGGTTCTGAGCTGCATTTCCCTGAGGGCTAATGATGCTGAGAAGCTTTTCATGTGCCCTCCCCTGTCATTTGGATATCTTCTTCAGAGCAATGTGTGTTCAAATCATTGTCGGGTTGTTTACCTGTAAGAGTTCTTTACATAACCGGGATGCACAGCCCTGAGGAGATATATCACTTCCACATATTTTCTCCCATTCTGTGGGTTATCTTTCCTGTGCCAAATGCTTTCGTATGCTTTTTTCCAAGACCACCTTGTGAGGTGGGTGTGACTGATAGGGAAATGAAAGTTCAGAGAGAAGATGAAATGTAAATAGGGTTTTTTTTTTCTCTGACTAGAAAACTCACGCTTTCTCCTCTACCGCAATGTGCTCACAAAGGCGAATGAAGACATGTTTCTGGCTTTAAGGGGTTCAGTCTGGCAGAGGACAGAAAACCAGAACGCAAACGACTGCACTGTCAGGCAGAGTTCCACTTGTCCCGCAAATGCCACAAGAGAAATGTAGAGGAAGTGCAGTGGGAAGTCAAGAGGGGAGAAAAAGTGAGCACTTCTAGCTGGGGAAATCAGGGTTGGCTTCAGTAAGGTGGCATTTAAGTCTTGAAGGATGGGCACAGTTTCACTGGATGGAGATAATGGGCTGAATAGGGGAGACATTTCCAAAGAAGAGCAGAAAATGAGGGTTGAAGGAAGGAATACACGGAGCTTTGATCCTAAGTCTGTCTGCGATGGTGAGTCCCAGGGCTTATTGGGATGGGAGGTTCTGAGACAGCTTTGGTTGGAGGACCCAGGCACTGGCTAAGCTGGGGGGTATCTGACACGTGGGACTGGAAGAGCCAAAAGGGATGGGGAGTCCATGGGATGCCTGGACGGCGGGCGGGGGGCGCTGCCTGGAATGGTGTTTCCTGGGATGTCTTAGATGTCTATCTTGGATCTGGCGACCCGGGGTGCATTGGGACGGACTGGCATGGAGGGCTTCGTTAGGTTGCGTTGGGTGAAGACCCTGGGACCGGTGAAGACAGCGATCTCCCGCAGCCTGTGACGGGGCTGGCCCGGGTGCCTGGGGCGGGTCCCGCGCTGGGCGCTGGTGGCTGTGGCAGGTGGGGCGCGCGGGGGCGGGCCGGGAGAAAGGGGTGGGGGCAGGGGCGGGGGGCGGGCCGGCGGCCGGGGCGGTCCCGCGCGGCCGCGCTGCGCAGTCACTCCGCAGCGGGCGGAGCGCCGTGGGCCGCGTCCTCCGGTGCCTTGGTGGTGGCAGTGGCGGCAGAAGCGGTAGCCTCAGCTCCTGCTCCCCGTGTCACCGGACCCAGCGCTGTCTCCCGGGCCCCCCCGGGCCCCCGGGCCCTCGAGCCCGGTGCGCGCCCTCGCGTCCCGCCGGCCCCCTCCCCCGGCTGGGCCCGGGGGAGGGTGGCGTCGTGAGAGAGCGGGGACCGGGCTCTCCTGCCCGTTCCCCTGTCCCTGGGCAGCCAGGATGGAGGCGGGGTCGGGGCCGCCGGGCGGCCCGGGATCCGAAAGCCCCAACCGGGCGGTGGAGTACCTGCTGGAGCTGAACAACATCATCGAGAGCCAGCAGCAGCTGCTGGAGACCCAGAGGCGGCGCATCGAGGAGCTGGAGGGCCAGCTGGACCAGCTTACCCAGGAGAACCGCGACCTGAGGGAGGAGAGCCAGCTGCACCGTGGGGAGCTGCACAGGGACCCCCACGGCGCACGGGACAGCCCGGCCCGGGAGAGCCAGTACCAGAACCTGCGAGACACCCAGTTCCACCACCGAGAGCTGCGGGAGAGCCAGTTCCACCAGGCGGCCCGGGACGTGGGGTACCCGAACCGGGACGGCACGTACCAGAACCGGGAGGCGGTGTATCGGGAGAAGGAGCGGGACGCCTCCTACCCGTTCCAGGACACTACTGGTTACCCAGCCCGAGAGCGCGACGTGGCCCAGTGCCACCTGCACCACGAGAACCCAGCCCTGGGTCGCGAGCGGGGCGGGCGGGAGGCCGGACCGTCGCACCCGGGCCGCGAAAAGGAAGGCGGCTACTCAGCTCGGGAGCGGGGCCAACTAAGCCGTGGCGCATCCAGGAGCTCCAGTCCCGGGGCCGGTGGCGGCCACAGCACCAGTACCAGCACCAGCCCGGCCACGACCCTCCAGAGAAAGTAAGGAACGTGCTTGTACCCCTCCCTCTTCCCCTTTTATTCCCTCTCCAACTTGGCCAGTTGGTAAAGTCAGAACCCGATGCCTGATTCCATGTCCTTCTCTCCTGTCCCATTCTGTTAGGAGAAGCCTGGACCTCTCATGGGGCAGAGGCCTCTTGTCTAGCCACCCCAGACTGGCCGGCCGTGTGAGAGCAGGCGTCTCTTCTTGTCTCAGAGCCACAGCCAGTGAGAGCCTGCACCAGTCATCGCCCCTGCACTTTCTTCGCTCCCAGGCTGTAGCCTTGCCGGGGGATGGCGTGCCGCTTATTTATTTATTTATTTAGGATGTGTTTATTGTGTGTGAGGGTGCCAACTCAGAAGCCCCCAGGAAAAGAAAACCCACCTCCCCCCCCCTTTTTTTTTGCCCCTGGGGGTCTTCTCTTCGGGTCCTGAGTGCAGGCCTGATCTCCTCTCCTCGGCGGCCTCAGCCCCACCCTCTCTCAGACAGGCAGGTGGGGGCCAGAGCCGCTGCTGGCGGCTGAGACATCCACCTGAAGGGAACTGCCGCACATCTTGGCCTGGGGAGCAAAGATGGAGGCCTAGTCCGTGGCTAGTTCCTCAAAGACCACCCCCTCTCCACCTAAAGAAAAACACCACCCAGCTAAAGAGCAGACAAGGAAGAGAAGTCTACAGAGCTTCCCTGTTCTTGGACCAGGGCCAGTTTCTGTGCTGGGGTCTGTGTGTCTGCCTATTTGGGACACCTTGGCATTATCTCTTGGGTTGGTGTGACATGGGGCTGGGTCCACTTCTTCCACGCAGATACCACAGTAAGCTGCTGGGCAGGACAAATGTCAGGCTGAGAGATGTTAAACTGGTCGATGTCAAGGGCATGCAGGCTCCCAGGGCTGCCTTAAAGGCTCCCTGATTTCTGTTCTGCTGGGTTGGAAAGAAGACTGAACTGGGAGTTAGGAGACCTGGGTTCCCCTTCCAGCTCTGCTGCAGATTGGCTTTGTGACCTTGACTGAGTCCCTTCCTCTGTCTGGCTATATCTTTTTCAAAGGCAAAGGTCTGCCTTGAATGCTCTTTAGGGGCCACCCCAGCTTAAATTGGATGGTTCTGTAACTAATCCAGCCACACTACAGAGCAAGTCTGAAGTCCTCTATAGCGAATGGACAGCCTTCCCCCTCCTCTCACTGCTCAGCTGGTCCTACCATGTGCCACAATGAGTGGAGTGTCTCTTGGAGGCTGGGCTGGGGGTGGGGAAGCCTTCTGCCTCAGGAAATCTGCCGGGAGACAGCTCTCTGCAACTCCCCCGTGGTGAAGCAGCAGACTGGGGTGCTGGGTTGAGATGGCTGGGCCCCAGGAACAGCAGCTGCAGCTCCAGGGCCCGGCTGGGCCCCACTGCAGTGCACCCTTGGCTGAGTTTTGGTGTGGACTGTCCCAGAGCAGCCTGGGGGCCAGGGGGATGGGCACTCCAGGCCAGGTGGGGCTGCTGGGAGCCCATTCCTGCAGGGCTGACTGCATGGGGCTTGGGGCTGCGCACTAGAGGAGGGTCTGGATTAACTAAGCACCGTCTTAGTCTTTTTTCAGGAGAGGGCCATGGTAGGAGGAGGGCAGGGGGAGACTGGATAGGCATTGTGGTCCTCAGTCTGGCTGTGGGCTCTTTTAGGGTGATCAAGCCGGTGACAGAAGAGGCAGCCTCTTTATATGTGGCTTCAGGGAGCAGAACCAGGAGCAGTGGGAAAAATTGGGGATAAATCAGGAAGAAGTTTCCAACCTGGCCGTCTGATGATGCAGTGGGCTGCCTCAGGAGGTGGGGGTGGGAGCTGGCTAGATGTGTCCAGCAGAGGCCCGGTGCGGGGCGAGGAGAGCTGGAGAAGGCACAATTCCTGAATTGGGTGTAAAGCCCAATGAAAGGACCTGGGCCTCCCCCAATTCCAGGATTCCGTGACACTGAGACTCTCCATCCTGCAGACGTAGGTTTGAATCTCTTGGCTGGCTGGCAGCCCGTTTGCTCCTGAGCTCTCCACATAAGCCACCCTCTCGCTCCTTCCCAGTTCTTGTTGGATTTCCGGGGTTCACATTTCCTACTGGATTAATAAGGGGGGTTAGATAGTTTTTTGGATTCCTCTTAACCACACATTAAATATTTGCACATCCAGTATTTTCTCTTTTGGTCCTCACAACAGGCCCTGTGCAGTGAGCAGTAATAACTCCATTTTAGAGATGGGGAAACTGAGGCTCCAAGATGAAGAGACTTTGCTCAAGGTTATGCTGCTAGTTCCTGATGGATCTGGGACTAGAACCCAAGTCCACCTGTCTTCGATGCCTATTATTTTTCCACTACACCTTTCCAACCCACAAGAATCTCTTGGCGTCAGGGACCTGGTTGGGTCACAGACTGGGAGAGGCGAGGAGAGCCTTAGGTATCTAGAGGATTTCAGCGGGAGGAAATGACTCTGGGATTAGTGAGGGAGTCGACGGGAGGACAGAAGGCTGTGTCTCCCTCCGCTGCACTCTCCCCCCTGGCCAGGCGGCAGGAGCGCCTGTTGATGCAGTAGCCATTGCTGCCACCACAGCTGCTGCAAGCGACTCCCATGCCAGGCCTGTTCTGGGTTTGTAGAGTGGGTGAGAAGGCTGCCTCTGGAAGCTAGGGCAGGCGGGGTGGGAGTTGAGCAGCAGAGGCTGCAGCATTGGGGGAGGATAGGTAGATGCTGGTCCCTGGGCTCCCTCTGGTGGAGGAAGAGGGGAGAGAGGGGCCTGGACCCAGCTGCCGCTTGTTGAGGGCCCCCTCTGCCTAGGGACTTATTGAGTCCTCCTCACAACACTGTGTGTCTGTCAACACAATCCACATTTTACAGCTGAAGCACCTGAGGGCTCAGAGATGTGAAGCGACACAGCAGAAATCACACTACCTATAAGACAGTCTTCCAATCCTGTGAACTTTCCCTCTGCTGCAATTGCTAGCAGCTGTTACGTCCACCCCCACCCCTGTCACCCCCAGGATTCCCACATCCTCCTGCACTGTCTCTTCTGGACAAGTTCCCGGATGCCAGTATGCCTTCTGCTGTGGTCTGGGTGTGGCCTTTCTAGAACAGCAGAGAGCGAGATAAAGCCCGACCTCCTTCTGGCCACTGGTCCTCTGTACATCAGGGCTTTGCTTATTTGTTTGTTTGTTTTTTAGTAGCTGCAGGTTGCTACCAATGCTCAGGTCTTTTTCCCTGGAATTCCTGCACACCGTCCCCCCCTTCCCCCCCACCCCCGCCACCAGATGACTAGAAAAGAGCCCCGCTTTCTTTGTAGATTTTGGCCTGGCCCCCCTTGCAGGTCAGGCACTTGGAATGATTTACAGGCATGCTGGGGGGCCACTGCTGAGCCGCACCATGCTGAAGAGAGCTGCGTTCCCTACGCTTTCTGCATGGGCCCTGCTCCGGCTCTGCTGTAGGCGGTGGTGAGCTGAAGCTGGTTTGGTGGTAACTCTCCGTCCTCTGCTCCCACCTCCTGCCCACCCCACAAGCTGGATCACATTAGGGGACAGCAACCAGAGGCCTGGTCTGGTGTTCTTGACATCCATGGAAATGTCTGGTCTACCATATAGCTGTCTCCCACATGCAGTGGGGTGTCAGTGCTCCCCAAAGGGACTGAGGGCACTGGGAGGAAGGGAGCAAGCCCAGGGAGGGGCCCTGGGGAAATCTGTCTCCTTTGGGGTCTCTGGTGCTTTTCCCAGGAGGGTCTCTCCTTCTTCTCAGGAGGGAAAACCATTTATCTTCCCCCTACTGTGTTGGTAGCATTACACTCGTGTGGGAGGACACGATAATGTCGAGTTGAATGAGAATTAGAGGAGTCTTCCTCCTCTGTCTAGATCTGGGGCAAGAATGGGGCTGTTGTCATCCACAAACATTTCTTAGCTGCGTGCACACAGCAGGGGGGGGCCACCAGCCTGATCTAACACCATGCTCTCTGTGCTTGAGAGCCCCCCTCCCCCTGCCAGAGACACAGGGTTCCAGGCCGGCTACCCATCACGATGGAGCCCAGGACAAAATGCGTAGCAAGGCTGGTGGCGAGTGCAGATTTTCTGGAGGATCAGGATCGGCCAGGCCACTGGTCGAGGATCCGGATGGGGCGGGGCTTTGAAGAGAGTGGGTGTCTCCTGGAGGGGCAGGTGTGAAGAAGACCGGATGCAAGCTTGCTCTGTCTGGTCTTCGATCTGTCCCACCCCTGCCTGCTGTGGCTTCTGAATTTGCTGGGAGCACAGTCAAGTCCTGGAGCATGGAGAGGGGGCCACACGTGTGCTCAGTGAGTCTCAGCCTTCTGCATGCCAGGCGCCACCCTATGTGGCTTTATGTAATAATAGTTATCGTACTTTTACTGCATTTACTGTGTGCCAAGCACCACTTGCTCTAAGTGCTTTCCATGTATGAATTCCTTCAGCCTTCACCTGAAGCCTTTGATGTAGATATTGTTATTAAAACCATTTTACAGATGAGGAAACCAAGGCCCACAAAAGTTGAATAGCTCACCCAAGGTTACTCAATGAGTAAGGGGAAGAACCGAGAAGGAGCTAGGAGCCCTGCTGGTCAGGCTCCCGAGTCTGTCGTCAGTGTTCTTACCCATCAGGCAGTACTGCCTCTTGCCTCTTGCCTCATTTTCACAGGGTCCCTTCCAGGTGGATATTAGTATTATCCTCATTTTTCAGACAAGATAACGAGGACCAGAGAGGTGTGGTTACTTGTCTGACGTTACACAGCTGCATGGAGCCCAGAATCGTCTGGCTCCTGAGCCTGTGCACACGGTTACCTCCCGCAGGCTGGCGGGGTGTAAAGACAGACCGCTCCAGGTGTGGCTCAGGGCTCCCCGCAGCTGAGCTCCCGGACCACCGTCCCAGTCCAGTTCCCTCTCTTAATTGGCTCATGGATTTTTGCCATGGTCTCCCTATAGGTACCCCTCCTGCTCGTGCTTCGCCAAGCCTCTGATGAAGTGCAGCCAGGCCAGGCTTTGTGCAGGGCTCCAGTGGTTTCACTGTCTCTTCTGCCTGCAGAATTGAAATGTTCAAACTCTTCTGCCTCTTTTGATGAGCCTCCACTTACCTCTCTCCTCTCATCTCTTTACAGCCCGCCTCACACAGACTGTGCTCCAGCCAGACTGGCCTGTGTTCCCTATTGCTAGCTCACTTGGCCATCTGCTAGCCCCTGGGTCTTTGCTCATGCTGTTCCCTTCTCCTGGGCTTCCTCCATTCAGTTCCCAGGCTCAGCTCTGCTGGCATTTCTCCCATGTTTGTTCGCTCATCCCTCCTGATGTTTGGTCTACCCCTGACCCTTGAAATGAGCACTTTGGCCCTTTTTATACCTTGATGGTTTACATCTTGTGTCCTCTCTACTAGATTGAGAGCCCCTTCAGATTGTGATGTAACTGATATATATTGAGTGCATATTGTATCTATGCTAGGTGCTCTGGGTATGAGTGAAGGAGCTAGAGGTTTGCAAACACATAGCACAGCACATAGTAGCTGCTCAGTAAATGTTGAGTAGACAAGTGACTGTCAGATTAGGTCCTGGTGCACTAATGGCCACAGGTGCCTACGTTTTTCTTCATTCCGGAACTTTTAGAGAGAGAGATGACTCAACTGCAGAATTCTCTTGGCTTCCCTGTGGCTTTTCCCTCAAGCTCCCTGATGCTGTTTGGCCTCTGCTCTCTGATGCTCCTCACACCCAGCAGTCTCCCAGTTCATAGATTGCCAGGGCAACTGAGTCAGACGAGACTTTGGAGACATTTAGGCCCATCTTCCACGGTTACCTCTTCGTCTCGTACTGTGGCCATGTCATCTCATGGTCTTGACCCTCAAGGCAAGAATATTCTGTTCTGAAAGGAGCAAAGAGGCCTGCATAGGACGTCTGCGCAGTCCTTCCAGTCCAGTGAGAAGTTAGTTATTTGTCCATCAAATCTTTTCTGGGCTCAGACCCTGGGCCAGGTGCAGTATCTTGGAGTCAGAATAAGACTCGGCCCCTCTGGCTCATTCCCTGCTGTATTTCCTGAAAGAATAATAAACACTGGTTACAGGGGAGAATGATGAATACGTGACTTATTTCCTCTTTTGAGGTAATTCATTTTGAGCAAGATCATTTGCTAGTCACTCTCACTTCCTCGTGGCATTGGGTCTCTCTGCAAGCACCCATGTTGAAAGCATTCAGACAAGGAAGCCCGTTCTCAAGCACTTAGAAACTGAAGTTCTCTGGGAACTTAGCATTCAGAGAAAGCGTGGTGCCGGAATAGGAGTTTGTCACTTAACTTTCAGGACCTCTGTTTTCTCAAGTTGGAAGCGGGGACGCAGCTGTGTTTTCTGATATGCAAGACTCGTGTTGCCCCCTACAAAAATGTATCAGAAAATGTCCTGGCTACCTAGCACACTCATCAAGCTCCTGATCGGATAGAAAGCTGAGGGACAAGGATGGAAAATAGTATGTGAGGCTGCCCTGCCCCCTAGAGGTGGAGCATAGCAACCCAAACAACCCAGTCAAGATCATTGCATCACTGCTTTTTCAAAACAAAGCTGACCAGCAGAGGTACGCTGCTGGCCGGGGTGACTCCTCTAACATGTTAGAAGGAAATCTATCACAGTTATCACTCTGTATGTGCCATTTCACTACTATCAAATGCATCTATTTGTAGCTGTCTGATTTTTATGCTTTTTTTTAAAGATTTTATTTATTTAATTTTAGAGAGAGGGGAAGGAAGGGGGAAAGAGAGGGAGAGAAACAGCAATGTATGGTTGCCTCTCACACGGCCCTCACTGGGGACTTGGCCTGCAACCTGGGCATGTGCCCTGACTGGGAATCGAACCGGGACCCTTTGGTTCTCAATCCACTGAGCTACACCAGCCAGGGCTGATTTTTATGCTTTTTTAAAAGGGGTAATATGACTGCACATCTGGGCCTTGTGATTTCCTACAAGATTCCGGAATGCAGTCTTCTGCATTCACTTGAGTAAAACCAGTATTCTCCTCTACAAAACCACTTTAGAATTATGGTCATTATATCTGTAATAAAAAAGTACGTAATTTCTTCCTTCCCCCAAATGGCCATGTAGAACTGGGAGGCATCTCGCAGAACTGTGCACATCTGATATGCTGGCCAATTCATAAATAACCCACCGTATGGTGATTGTTGTGAGGATTAAAAGAGATGACGCATATGAAGTGTTCAGCAGTTCCAGGCATTTTTATGGTGAATAATAACTTTGTAAAGCTCTGCCATGGAATAGCAGGAGGGAGACGTCGTGTAGGAACTTACCACGTCTCTGAGAGAGAGGTCGGCGCAGCGAACACTGTATGCTTAGTACGCAGTGCACTTTGTGCTGTTGTAGGCAGGGGGCCTTTGATGAACGCAGTTCCTGGCCTCAGAGCGCCCACGCTTGGATAGAGAAGATTGTCGTGGAAACAGGTGATTGTAATGTGGTGTTGGGTGCTATGCCAAAGGGGGGCTAGAGGGCTCTGGATACCCAAAGGAGCAACATCTACCCTGTCAGGGAGGGCTTCCTGGAGGAGGTGATGCCTGAACCAAGGCTTGGAGGATGAGTGGGAATTAGCTAGGTGGAGAAGGGTGGCGTGTGGGTTGGTAAGAACTGGCAAAAGGGAGGTTCAGGCAGAGGGGACAGCAGGAGCAGAGTACAGAGGCATGGAAGCAGCAGGGGACGGGGAGGGAGAGAGTACGTTCAACCGGTCAGTCCAAACTAGAGCACGAACAGCGAGGCAGGGGTGTCTGGAGAAGAGTCTGAAGAGTTGGCCAGCCCAGATCACGAGGACACTTGAAGAGCAGGGTCAGGAGCTGTATCCTGTTAGGCATTGGAAGCCAACGTAGGGTTTTCCGCTGAGGGAAAGGGCGTGCAGTGTAGAGTATGGCGTGCACTGCTGGTACTCACGTTTGGAGAGATCCCACTAAAGGACAATTTGGAAGGCAGTTTGGAGGGCATCCAGTGAAGAGGCTGATGTGATAGTCTACATGAGAGACGATAAGGCCTGAGCTCGGGCAGTGGGAGCGGAGGTCATCTATTGGGGGGAAAAAGGCCGTGAGGACATAATGACAAATGCTGTGACGGAGGGAAGTGCAGTCTACTTCTGGAGTTCAGAGGAGTGGGGACCGTTCATGACCAAAAGAGTTTTAATAATACTGGCATAAAAGTCAAGAAAGTTGGAGCTGGAAGGACCCTTAAAAATGATCCAGCTCAGCTGCCCTGGCTGGGTGGCTTAGTAAATTGAAGCATTGTCCTGTATACCAAAACGTTGCAGGTTCGATTCCCGATTGGGTACATACCTAGGTTTCGGGTTCCATCCCAGGTCAGAGTGCTTACGGGAGGCAACCTATCGATGTTTCTCTCCATCCATGTGTCTCTCTCCCTCCCCTTCTTGCTAAAATCAGTGAATATATCCTTAGGTAAGGACTAACTTAAAAAGAAATCATCCAACTCAGGCTGTTCATTTCATAGATGGGAATACTGAGGCCCAGATAGAGAAAGGACTTGTGAAAGGCTAGTCAACGTGTGAGCAGAGGAGCTCTGCTTAAATGAGTCACTCTCATGTTAATGCCAGTATCATCCCTTAAATCAAAGCATCATCCCTTAAATGGGCGATTTTATGCCTTAAAATGCTGTGGAGGTTGCAGGGATCATTATCCTTGTGTTCTACCGATGAGAAAACTGGGGCTCAAGGAGGCTAGATGATTTGTGGGGGAGGAAACGATGAAGAGGAGGAGTCACCTAAATAAAGGCTGTCTTGCTTCCACAGCAGACAGACCCCCTGCCCTGGTTCAGCCCCTCAGAAATCAGACCCGCTAGATTCATAGCCGGGCTTTATGGTTTCCCTTCCTCAGCTTAGGCCCAGCCTTCTTTCTGCTGTTTCCTGCCTTAGACGTCCTCGTTTAATGTGAGTGAGGCAGCTCAGAGGCAGTTTCTTGCCCGACAGACAGCCTGTCACCCCGCCCCCCTTATTCTGTTTTCATGGGAGAGGGCAGGCCTGTCTCTGTCATCACTGTGTCCCCATTACCTTGGACAGGGTGTCTGCAGCCTGGATGCATTTGTTTTGAGGACCCCCTGGTATGATGCATAGAGAATGAGTGTTAGAGACTGACAGATCCTAAGTTTGAATCTGGGCTCTGCTCCAACCCCCAGATGACCTCAGCTAAGTCATTTTACCTTCTTTGAGCTTTAGTTCCCTCATTTGTAAAATGAGACGACCCTGCCAAATTCTCAGGATTACGCAAGATCATTGGAATGATCTTTCGGTTGTTCAGTAAAGAATCATTTCAGGGGGAAGAAAACCAGTGACATAATCTGCAATTATGCCAAAGCATATGCTCTTATACTTCATTTCATAATCATGGTATTAGCAGGAATTCTTCAGTTTTACTAAGAGATAACTCATCCAAATATTTAAATGCCATCTCATTGGAATAAGACAAAGTTGAAAAGAAACAAAACACAACACAACAAAACAAAAACAGTCATTTTCTCCTTCGTGCAATCTCCCATGGACAATGCCTGGGAGGATTCAGTGCTTGGCAAGGATTTGCTTCTCCTGAAAAGTGGTATGTTTCCTCCTTCCTAATATGACTCTGTCATGGCTCATTGTATCGTGGTTTCTGCCTCACCTCAAATCTTTTGTGACTCAGGCGGGTATAAATAACTAATGGGTGTAAATAGTTGAATGAATGGAAGGCTGGAGAGGCCGGACTGGCCATGGTGGGGTTTGAAGGGGACCAGAGGATGGTGCAGGCTGGGGCAGCTGAGAAGGCTGTATCTGTGTGGGTGACTGTGGTCCCATGAGGAGTCGAGGGGTTAGTTGGGGAGGAGCCAGTCCTTCACTCGCCTGTCTTGCTCCTGCTCTAAAAAGAAGCATCGATTGGAGAACAGGTCCTCACGTCACCTCCCTCTGGAATCATCAACCTCCTCCTTTTGTGTGTACCGCGTGGGCGACTGAGGTCCAAAGAAAGAGGAGAGACTTGTTTTTAAAATTAAATCAAAGCAGTCTATTTACACAATTTTAAAAAGGCAAATACTCTGGCTGGTGTGGCTCAGTGGATTGAGCACCGGCCTGCGAAACAAAGGGTCTCTGGTTCAATTCCCAGTAAGGCACATGCCTGGTTGCAGGCCAGGTCCCCAGTAGGGGGCGTGTGAGAGGCAACCACAGATTGATGTTTCTCTCCCTCTCTTTCTCCCTCCCTTCCTCTCTCTAAAAATAAATAAATAAATGTAAAAGATAAATTTAAAAAATGTATAATAATTTTTTCTAGAAAAAATGCATGTATTTAACTTTTTTTTTAAAGATTTTATTTATTTATTTTTTAGAGAGAGGAGAAGGGAGGGAGACAGAGAAGGAGAGAAACAGCAATGTATGGTTGCCCCCCACGTGGCCCTCACAGGGGACCTGGCCCGCAACCCAGGCATGTGCCCTGACTGGGAATCGAACCGGGACTGTCTGGTCCCCAGCCCGCGCTCAATCCACTGAGCCACACCAGCCAGGCATATTTAACTTTTTAACATATCTCAGTAATACTGTTTCTCCTGTATGTTTTTTGGTTGCATAGTCTTTGCTCACATTTTGATGTGATAACAATCTTGTGTGTTTTTTTAAATTACTTTATTGATCTTCAATTACAGTTGTCTGCATTTTCTCTCCTCCCCTCCTCCCCGCCCCATCCAACCCCACCTCCCTCCCCTGCTTCCACCCTCCCCCTTGGTTTTGTCCATGTGTCCTTTATAGTTGTTCGTGAAAACCCTTCTCCCCACAGTCCCCTGTATAATAATTTTTTGAAAAGGGAAATAGTACACAAGGACATATATGGTAAAAAAGCCAATGGCCCCACTTCTCAGCCCCCAGAAGTACCACTTCTACTACATAGGTTTTCTGGTGGTAACTTCCTATCTCTAAATAGCATGTTCCAATGGTTATTTCCTCATTTATCAGCTGTAAACATTATCTATTGCGTTCTTCCTGCTATGGCAAATGAGAATTTAGCTTATTTATAACAACTGGCTCTTTCTCATTCTCCCTCCTAAAATTCGATAATTATATTACTATGTTTTCCTTTATTAGTTACCTCTGTTACCTTATTAAATACTATTTTAATAGGTGACTTGTTGTTCCATCAGTTTTCCACAGTATCTCCCGAGCACTCCGTCTGTAAGATGTGGTCACTAGTGCCCCATCCCGCCTTCCACTTCTCCTCGGCTCTTCCACCTCCCGCTTTTCTGTGTTCAGTAGTTTTGCATCCAGTGAGGCCAGTGACATTTGTATCCTGTGCTACAACGATAATTATGTTTCCAGTGCTTTAGCTAGACAAATTGATTTGAAAACTTGAACACCGAAACACTGTGTTTATGTGATGATGATTATGTCAATATTACTCATCACAGGGCCCAGTAATGTACTGTAATTGCACACCGCTTCCCACAGGTCCACTGTCACAACCTCTGTACTCCCAGGAAAATGTTTCGAGCTTCAAGAGCAAATGAAATTTCCTTGCTTGTGTTCTACAGATTGCTCCAAATGACACCCCTTTTTTTTTATTTTGTTTCCTATTTGAAGCAGGACTGTCTTTATGCCTGCCTGCCTCCCTCCCTCTCTTGCTTCCTCTCTTCTTATTTGCCTGGTTGCTTACCGTTGTGTGGAGTTCTTGAATCCACGAGATAATCATAACACATCTTCTGGGGAGATATTTGACTTGGAAATTTTCAGGAGAGCATTTTTTTCACTTCATACCGAAATATACCATGCATATAGAAAAGTGGTCATATCACAAATGAATGACTTGGTCAGTTTTTACCGGCCAAATATTCCTTATGTAACCAGCATTCAGCTCAAGGTCTGCCTGTCATTCACCCCACCTGGTACTCAGTGAGCCCTTGCCATTTCATGCACTCTGTGTTCTCTTACATAATTTCTCTCGTAGTTTCTTCTCCTTCGTCTTCTCTGTTTTCTCTTTCTGGAATGTGTTAGTTGGATGTTGAACTTCCTAGATTGATCCTCCAGGCCACTCACCTTTTCTCTCATCTTTTCCATTGTGCACTTTATAAATGAGTTAGTAGAAGGTCCAACTGAGATGTCTGGCTCTCCAGGCTGGTTTGTTCCCTCACTGGCTTTATTTTAGGTGGATCACCAGGGAGCTGGCTGTTATGTGGGTCCTCCACATGGCAAAATAAAAAAGCACTTTACTTGCAGGGCACCAACATGTCACTGGGTACCCTAATTCATCCCAGATAGTATCGTTTCTTTAGCTAAAAGCCTTCTGATATTTTGCCTAAGGGTGAATGCCAGGCAGCTTGTGCCCTGGGTGTGGGGGTTGTATTTGCCTTCAGCTTATCCCCCTGTTTTCGGCCTTTCCCTCACACCTACCATCTCCTAGTCTGGCGTCTACCCGGAGCTCTGGAGGCCCCACTGGCTCCCTCCCCAGCTGTAAGCCCCTGAGTGGTGTCCCTGGCTGTCCTTTGACTGTGAACAGTCTTCTGTTTGTTTTTTGCTGCCAGAAATTTGTGGACGTCTCTCACCCATTGATAATCACCCTCTCTCTTGCATCTGCTTCACTGTTAGGAGTTTGTACCTTATTTTATTCCTTTACTTCCATGTTAGTGGGGTCCTGGGAAAGAGGGGAGATACAAACATCTGTGTTCTTGAGGTCCAAGCTAAGACTAAAGCTACCTTTAGAAGTGGTTGTTTTGTTTTCTCAATCCAAATTGAGAATGGAAATGATCAGTAAGCCCTCACACACCCAATGCTGATGGCCTCCTTTTGGCATGTGTCGCCTGTGGCTCCAGCCCTATCACGCGTATTCTGTGGCAGCCTTTGGAGCACCCCTTTTCCTGAGCCTCAGCCACCTAGACCATGCAGACTAGAGAGTCCTCAGCTGAGGAACTGGAGACCTGCATGCTGACCCCTGCCTTACCACTGCCTCCCTCTGGATCTCCGGGCCAGCCCCTCTACCTCTCAGGATGCCCTTGCTGTGACTGGAGAGGGTCTAGGTCTGCTGTGAGCTGTGCTTCGGCAGGATTTGGGTGAGTGTTCGAAGAGCAGCCCGGCTTCCTTTGCTCAGGCAGTGGGGAGCAGGTGGGCAGGAGATGGACCCCAAGTGCACGGGAGGGGGCTTTGAGGCTGAGCCCAGGCTTCTGCAACAGCAGGCTGCTCTAGCTGCTCCCCTTCCGCCCACTCTCTTTCCCATCATGGCTGCACCTCCATCCCTCTTCCTCCAGCTGAGGGAGGCAAGAAGGGAGGGCTGGAAAGCCAGTTCTATTTTCCTGTCTCCTCCCTCCCTCCCTCTCTCCATCTATCTAGCTCTCTGTCAGTGCTGAGCTGATCTGGGCTGCAGTACCTGTCCCTAACCCCACCTTCCCTCTCTGGTGCTCCCCTCTTTCTTCCTTGAATGATTCTCTCTTCTAGAAGCACTCCCTGAATGCTCATTGTATGGGGGACTGTGGGCTGTGTGGAGGGGAGAAAAGCCAAGCAAGGAAGAGGGGCCAAGGCTACGGGCTGATATGGGAGATAAAGTACCACTTAGCTCTGACATGACAAAAGGAAGCCACAGCTGTAGCAGTTAAAAGCATTGGCTTTGGAGTCAGACAAACCCAGACTTGAATTTCAGCTGCACTGCTTATTAGCTGTGTGACTCTAGGTAAATCACATCGCTACCCTGAGCCTCAGCTTTCACATGTATACAATGAGAAGAATAACTACCAAGCACAACTGTTATGAAGTAATAACAAGTCTTGGATCACTGTAAATGCTTAATAAATAGTCACTTTATTCTTTTTTGGATTATTAAAAGGCAGAATATACAAAGGACCAAATAAAGCTTGCTTTCGTGATTGAAAGGAGTGGGTGGGGCGGTAGGGAAGACAGCATTTGACCTTATCACTCCTTGGGCCAGCCCCCCCCAGAGGCTCCCCAGCAATTAATCAATGAAGTTTGCTACCCTCTTGCCTGCTACTCGAGGCTCTCTTTGTTATAGTCTCTGCCTGTCTTTCTTCTCTTTAAAATAATGTGAAGTGATACTTGCTTCTTTATTTACTAAGAAGGAAATTTACAAAGTGATAGACAAGTATTTCCTTTCAAGTGCACAGCACTCAGCAGCAGCAACCATCCTCATCGTCCTGGAGCTTGTCGATTGAGAAGTGGTAACAAGGACTGTCGGAAGAGTAATCAGAAGCAAAAAGACAAGTCGCAGCTGAAACCACCACGGCCTTTATTTTGCAGCAACACCACCGTCATGTTAGCCTCGACCTTGTGTGGATCCATTGCTGAAAGCAGTTACACTGTCCAACAAGCTTTTTGATGTGTCTGTGGTTCATCTAGTTGTTCCTCTTTCAATAAATATTTATAAGATTTTCTTGCATGTCACCATTACCTCTTCCACCTGACTTCAATACCTGCCTATTTGTCACTTCTAGGTCTGATTCCTGGCTCAGATGGGTCCCCTAGAAACGGGTCTTTTTCTCCACCTGAGCTATTTTTCACATGGTTTTTACTTTTACCTTTCACATTGGCATGATTTAGGTGGCACTTGAACTTGGGAGGCAACTTTTCTTCTCCCCTAAGCTTTTCCACTTCCTGGCCACCACAAATAGGTCTCCACACCACGTGTGGTCTAGGAAAGCTCCTGTGTGCACCTTTGGGTCAGACCACAGCCCCACACATCTTTGTAGCCACTCTGTTCCCTTCCTGATCTTACACGCAAGTTGTACGGAGCTGTCTAGGCTTCCCTAAGCATGGTGGACTCCTTTATGTTTCCATGCCTATGTTCCAGCTGTTCTTCTGGCCAAGAGTGCCTTCTACCCCATCTACATGGCCAATATCTACTTGGCAACTGAAGAACATCTTCACACTCCCCCTGTTCCAGGCACTGGGAAACAGTGAACAAAACAGACAAAACCTCTGCCCTCAGGAACACACATTCTAATGTGTGAATGTAGGGGGCAGGGACAGAAAAGAAACAAACAAACAAGAAGGTACAGTATATGTCACATAGTCGTAAGTGCTATGGAAAAGAATAAGGTTGGGCAGGGGGATGGGGAGTGCAGATGCCCAGCCAGCTCCACCATAGCCAGTATTCACAGACCATTATTAAGCTGCCTTTTCTCATTTAAGCATTTTCTGATGTTACTATATATTCATTACAACCATAATCCTTCCAACAACTTTACCTGGTTAGTGATCTTATGATCTCTATACTATTGATTAACAAACTGTGCCTTATAGATGTGGATCACATAGTTAGGAGGGGTAGAGCTGGGATTTAAACCTAAGCCTGTCTGACCCAAAGCCTGTGCTCACAACCACTAAGCCATTGTGCTCCCAGCAAGCCTCACAAAAACTCTATGAAGTTGGAATTACTATACCTATTTTATTGTTGGGGAAACTGAGGTTCAGAGAAGGGAATGGACTCATCCACCACTGCATAATAACAAATAAATGGATTTGAGCCTTAATCTGTCCAACACTCAAGGTTAGGCCTTTCTACAAACTCTGAGGCTTAGCAGGGACCTATGGACTTGCCTGCATCTATATTTTGGGGGCCCAGGCAAGGTACAGTGGAGGCCCTTGGCCCTCCATCCTTCTGTTCCCACCTGCAGTTCATATGGAACCTTGAGATGTATATGGACACCCTAGTCCACAGCCGAGCCCCATCTATTTCTCCTTCCCCTTGGCCACCTGTTGGGCTTCGCAGGTGGACCTGGATAATAAGACCATACAATTTCTTCAAGTAAGCTCAAGAACCATGGACAAGGAATTCTGGGGTCCTGGGTACCTGGGGTGGAGTCTGGAAGACAGAGGGCCAAAGATCCTGATGGACATATTCCCTTTGCCCCATAATACCCTTTACGTCATGGAAAAGGGCCTCTAAAGTGTGGGGACCAGTGTAGCAGTCTCTGTTTCCCAATACAGCCTGTGCCACCGTGATTTGTCCCGGGCTGGGCTTCATGGGCCCCATTGGCTTCCTGAGCTAGGCCCTGCTTTGCAGCAGGGAAGGGACGGTGTTCCACGGGCCAGGGCCTTCAGGGTCTCTAGCCAGTGAAGAACTGAGCCTTCCCAGCAAGCACTGCTAGATGTGCACACAGACCCATAGGTCCCCTTCAGAGTATTTTGTTCATAGCACTCTCAGGAAACTTATCTTCCTTTTTAGGGAACTTAAAAATTTATACATTTAATGTATTCTTCCATTAGGAGAAAAACGTTGCCCATCATTACCACACACAAAGGCAGCCACTCAGAACACTTAGTGTATTTCCCTCATTCTCTACCTTCTTTTCATACAGTTGAAATGATATAGCACATACGATATTTTCTTGCCTTTTTAAAAAGATTTTATTTATTTATTTAGAGAAAGAAGGGAAAGAAGGGAGAAAGAGAGGGAGAGAAGCATCAATGTCTGAGAGAAACATTGATCAGTTGCCTTTTATATGTACCCAGTCTGGGGACTGAACCCACAACCCAGGCATGTGCCCTGACTGGGAATTGAACAGGCGACCTTTTACTTTGCGGGATGACACCCAACCAACTGAGCCACACTGGTCAGGGTTTGCTTGCTTTTCCTGTTTGAGCATTCCTCCATGCCACTGCACATTCTTTTTTTTTTTTTAATTAAAGATCTTATTTATTTATTTTCAGAGAGAGGAGAAGGGAGGGAGAAAAAACAATGTATGGTTGCCTCTCACATGGCCCTCACTGGGGACCTGGCCCGCAACCCAGGCATGTGCCCCGACTGGGAATCGAACCGGGACCCTCTGGTTCCCAGCCCGCACTCAATCCACTGAGCTACACCAACCGTGCCCCACTGCACATTCTTCATAAGCATAGTTTTTAACGGCATAATTTTTTTTAAGATTTTAGTTTTTATTTATTTTTTAGAGAGAGGGGAAGGGAGGGAGAAAGAGAGGGAGAGAAACAGCAATGTATGGTTGCCTCTCACATGGCCCTCATGGGGACCTGGCCTGCAACCCAGGCATGTGCCCTGACTAGGAATCGAACTGGGACCCTCTGGTTCCCAGCCCGCGCTCAATCCACTGAGCTACACCAGCCAGGGCTTAACGGCATAATTTTTAATGGCAAGGATGTACCTAACCATTCTCTGAATGTTGAGTGTAGAAGCTGGGACCTTTTTTTTTTTTTTTTTAACTAATTTAAATCATGCTACAGTGGGCATCTCTGTACATACTACTTTTAGGGAATTTACAACTTTCTGGAAAACTTGTATAGGAACAATTGTATTCAGCTTCTTATTTCCCTTCCTAGATGGTCCCTCTGGCTGCTGTGATTCATCCTTATAGTCACTCGTTTATTCATTCATTCCACCAGCACATATTTGCTCTGTACCTTTGTGGACCAGATGCTGGGAACTGAGGGTATGGACATGACTAAGACATAACCCCAGACCACCAGGAGCTCCCAGTCTGCAGGAAGAGGCAGACGTGAAAATGGACACTTTCAGAACAGTTTGATCAAGGCTGTGATAGAGTCAAGAAAAGAATCTTGTGGGACAACAGAATAAGGGCTACTCATCCAGCCTAGGGACATTAAGACAAGCTTCCTGGAGAAGGTCTTGCTTAAATAAGTCACCAGAGGATGAATAGGAGTTGGCTGGAATAAGAAGGCAAACTTCCTGTTAAAAACAAGTTAAATTAACTTATTTATCTCTGTTGCTTCCCCAAGTCCCATTGAAATATGAGTAAAGGAATAAAAAAAGATAGAAACACATAAGGTTGGAAATGCTGATCCACCCAGAAACTATTCCATCCAGAAAGCTCCATAAATGCTCAGGATTCAGAGGTGCTATGAACCATAAGGTAGGGTGAGGTGCGGAACTGAAAACAGAGAGAATATTGAAAATCTGTTGACCCTCTTGGCCCTTCCCCAACCCCATTCAGTCAGGAACTCCTCCCACCCCACCCCTAACTCTGCCGCTGAAAGTCAGTTCTTTAGAGAAATTGAAGAGGCTCTGGGCTTGGGGACACCAGACACAGGGGAGGAGGGGTTGAAACAAGGCTGCAAGCAGAGGGATCTGCATCTAGGACACCAAAGTCAGGACCACAGGAAAGGGCAAAGGAGTCTTCTCTGGGGAACTAAAAGACCTCCAAAAGATGAAATTTGCCAGTCTTCCAACAAAACAACAGGCTTGCAACTCAGTAACTCTGTAGTGAAGCCCACCACCTGGAAAACACCATCTACCCGCAGAGATTCCCATCAACTTGTTAGTGTCATGGGAACCGATTGCCAAGGAACATCAGTCAAGGACCCTTAAAATAGATATATTTCACTTCCTGAAAATTAAACTGACATTTTTTTAAAACCCCAAGCCTTAGGTAGCCAGAGATAATCAGCTAGTACAAGGCTATTTGAGGAAGATCATCATCCTATAAGCAAGCAGCAAGCAAACATAAAAAAAAAAAGAACTTGGAAGCAACAGAGGTAATGAAGGGAGGCGAAGAAACCTGGGAGATAAAAGATAGTGAGGGCCAAAATAAAGATTTCAACAGAAGGACCAGAAAATAAAATGTGAGGAAATGTCCTAGGAATCAGAATAACAAGATGAAGAGGTGGACAACAGAAGAGAAAAGATGAGAAAATTGGAGGATCAATTGAGGAAGTTCAACATCCAACAAAAGAAGTTCCAGAAATTGAGAATGGTAGAAACGGCAGTAAAGAAACGATCATAGACATAATACAAGAATATGTCCAGAACCAAAGGAATGAAAATCCCACTGAGTAACCCACAAAATAAATGACAAAAAGACCCATACCAAAGTATGCTCCTGTGAAATACCAGGAATAAAGGGAAGATCCTGAAAGCTCCCAGAGAAAATGCATGTCATGTACAAAGGATAAAGAAATAGAATGACATTGGACTTCTCAACAGCAACACTGGAAGCTAGGGGACAGTGGAGTAGTAGTCTCAAAGTTCTGAGGGGACATAATTTCCAATCTAGAAGTCTATACTCAGTCGGTATAAATCAAAGATGAGGGTATAATGAAGACGTTCTTAGACATGTAAGATCTAAAGATTTTATGTCCTGTGCCTCCTTCCTCAGGAAGCACTGGAGAAAGTGTTCAAGCAAAATGCAGACTTGAACTCAGAAAAAAGGCCAAGGAATCTAGGAAATAGGAAATCCAACACAGAACTCCAGGGTTGTGAGCAAGGGAGAAGATCTTAGGGCAACCTTGTTCAGGTCTAGAGAGCAGCTAGTCTGGATCACAACAGGGACAATGTCTCGAATGAAAAAATATATATATCTGATAGAAAAGAAAAGAATTCTTTTGGGCACAAAGAATTGCACAAAAGAATTCTCCCCAAAAGAGTTTGGGGAGAATGGATCATATATATGAAGAAAATTAGGCAAGCAAAAATAGTATTACTCAACACCGGGGAAAAGAAAAAGTTGTATGGGAAAGTCAATGTAATTATAGCATATGATGCGATTAATCCACTATTACTATTGAGAAAGTCATAATAATGGAAAACAGTCATATTGATTTAATCAAAACATTGTGATATGACTACAATGGTAGAATGAGAGGAGGGGACGTGAACGCCTTCATGAGAACTGGGGGCTGGAGGTGGACGTGTCTGTAACAGCGGTATCCTCCCTGAATAGTAGGAATTCCATAATAATACCTACAACTAAAAAATAAATCAAGAAGTAGAAGTACAAGTGTGTTCTTTAGAAACAAGGAGGTAAATACCAAAACAAGCAGTTAAAAGATTTGAAAACTGTCTCTGAGAGTGGGAGTTGAAGGGAGGACAGGTAGAGTGGGGAATTTGTGGGGTTTTATTATAATCCTTGTGATACAGTGTGACATGGAAATCCATATACATGTGTTACTTTGGTAAAAATAAAATTTCAAAAGAGCACACACACAAACATTGCAAGGACGGATTAGCAACATGAGCATCTACTTTAGAAATACAAACATGAGCCCTGGTTGGTGTAGCTCAGTGGACTGAGCGCGGGCTGGGAACCAAAGGGTCCCGGTTCGATTCTCTGTCAGGGCACATGCCTGGGTTGCAGGCCAGGTCCCCAGTGAGGGCCATGTGAGAGGCAACCATACATTGCTGTTTCTCTCCCTCTCTTTCTCCCTCCCTTCCCCTCTCTCTAAAAATAAATAAATAAAATCTTAAAAAAAAAGAAATACGAACATGAATTCAGGAAAAAAAGAACTAAATTAGCTTACAAAGAGACTATTATCTTTGTTAAGATCCTTTTACAGTTTGGCTTACAAAGAGACTATTATTTTTGTTAAGATCCTTTTACAGTTTGGCTTTTTAGACTATTTCGTGTATTGCTTTAATAAATTAAAACTAATTTTAAAACCATAAAAAGGGCCAAGGCTGTCCCAGGTAGCAAATACTAAATGTGCTTTTTAAAGGAAAAAGCAGATGGAAGGGCAGAGTGTGATTGAGAGCTTGGAGAGCTTGGGCTTGACCAGCAGGAATGTCAGTGGGGAAATTACCGAACGATGGAAGCAGGAGAACCACATCAGCTGGTTTACACTTTAGAGAAGGTACTTGTCCACCGAACAGACTTGCAGTTAGATAAAGTGATGTTTGGGAGAGGAGCTGTCTGGCTGCCCCCAGGACTGGTTCTCAGCTTTTGGAGAAACCTACATAACTCCTGGGTCAGGGTGTCCACCTCTTTCTCTTCAGGACACTTCTGGGAGGTGCGCAGTTCACGGTTGCCTTTGAAGTCTCCTTTAAAAAACCTTTCATTGGTGTCTAATCTCCTTTCTGATGGACACCTGATTTTTTAGACATGTTACTCAAATCCTGGCTAGAGGACCAGTCTGTTTCTTTTTTTTTTTTAATCTTTTTTTTTTAAGATTTTATTTATTTTCAGAGAGAGGAGAAGGAAGAGAGAAAGAGCAATGTATGGTTGCCTCTCACATGGTCCTCACCGGGGACCTAGCCCGCAACCCAGGCATGTGCCCCAACTGGGAATCGAACCGGGACCCTCTGGTTCCCAGCCCACGCTCAATCCACTGAGCTACACCAGCTGGGCCAGTCTGTTTCTTTTAGGTTACTATTCACATCTTGTTTTTGATGCATTTTATTTACAAAAAAAAAAAGTTTAGTTCTCAGAGGACAACGTTGTTTATCCATTTCCAGCTTCTTAGGGAGAGGTGCTTTATAGTTCCCCCAGCTACTGTTCACAGATTGCGTAGAAGGTCCAAACCAGAGGCAGGGACTCCAGTCAGGAGACGAGGGCAGAAACCCCAGTATGGCTATCAAAGACCTACATGCTTTTCAATTATTCTGCCCTGTCATCCCCATAAGTCCCCAAAAGGTTCAGGAACTTTCCAGATTTTGCCATTTATTCTTCCATTTTTCAGATTGTCCCTTCTATCTGGAAGTAGCAACATCGAAATCCTTGGTCAGGTTGCATGCCTGAGTTCTTAGTTCAGAAAATATGGTCACTCTCCTCATAGGATTCAACACATTACTGTTTAGTGTGCATCACTCCTGAGGATGGGCATGGCCATAGCTGACCCTTTGAGAAGCCTGAGGACCTAAGCCTGTCCTTAGGAGAAGGCTGTGGGAGTAGCAGGAGAGATCCATCTCCTCACCTGCCGTGGGCTGATAAAGGGAGGCCTGCTACCTTGCTCTTTGCTTCTTTATGTAGACAGCCGAACCTGCTTACTCAAAGAGAGAAACTTTAGGATTCTGAAGAAACTAAATGTTTTAGGCCCGAAGATTGTTTGGAGCTCAGCTAACACAGCTTCATTGTTTTATAGATGAGAAACTAATGTCCAGAGAGCAGTGACTCGTCCAAGTCTGTGGAGGCTGCCAGTCAGGGAAGGAGCCATAATCCAACCCGGCATTCTTTCCGCGAGTCTCTGCTGCCCCCCAAAAGAATGGCGGCGTAACTTCTTGGAGTAAGAGCTGGATTGAGCCCTGGGCAAGAGCCCCAAAGAGGCATTAATGATGATTATTATCTATGCAGAGTTAAAAATATAGTAAGTCCGCCCTGGCTGGTGTAGCTCAGTGGATTGAGCGCGAGCTGGGAACCAAGCGGTCCCGGTTCGATTCCCAGTCAGGGCACATGCCTGGGTTGCGGGCCAGGTCCCCGTGAGGGCCATGTGAGAGGCAACCATACATTGCTGTTTCTCTCCCTCTCTTTCTCCCTCCCTTCCCCTCTCTCTAAAAATAAAATAAATAAAATC
>PVJI01022909.1:0-24461 GCA_004026765.1 Micronycteris hirsuta
AGAGTCCCAAAGAAGTTGGACCCAAAGAGGAACACACCAAGGCACATCATAATTACATTACCCAAGATTAAAGATAAGGAGAGAATCCTAGAAGCAGCAAGAGAAAAGGAGACAGTTACCTACAAAGGAATTCCCATAAGACTGTCAGCTGATTTCTCAAAAGAGACCTTTCAGGCAAGAAGGGGCTGGAGAGAAGTATTCTAAGTCATGAAAGGCAAGGACCTACATCCAAGAATACTCTATCCAGCAAAGCTATCATTTAGAATGGAAGGGCAGAGAAAGTGCTTTGCAGATAAGGTCAAGTTCAAGAAGTTCATCATGACCCAGCCTTTATTGTATGAAATGTTAAAGGGATTTATATAAGGTATGGAGGAATATCAACAGGGGAGTGGTAGGGGGAGGAGGGGGGAAAGGGGCACAGAATAAGTAGCATAAATGGGAGGTAGAAAACAGACAGTGGGAGGTTAAGAATAGTATAGGAAACGTAGAAGCAAAAGAACTTATGTGTATGACCTATGGACAAAATTAAAGGGTGGGGAAAGGGGGGGTAAGGGCTGGAGGGGAAGAAAGGGGGGAAAATGGGACAACCGTAATAGCATAATCAATAAAAAAATAAAAAAAAACACTGGTAATCAGGAAGCTCACAGGATTGGTTGAAATTTGGTTGCAATTAGATGAACAAATGAAGGATATGCTAAAGGAAATGAGGGGAAATGTGCAGGAATCAATAGGGAGAGAAGGAAACTAGGACTCAAATCAACAGAGTGGACCAGAAAGAAGAAAAAAACATTCAACCAGAAAAGAATGAAGAAACAAGAATTCAAAAAATGAGGAGAGGCTTAGGAACCTCCAGGACATCTTTAAATGTCCCAACATCCGAGTCATAGGGGTGCCAGAAGGAGAAGAGGAAGACCAAGAGATTGAGAACTTATTAGAACAAATAATGAAGGAGAACTTCCCCAAGCTGGTGAAGGAAATAGACTTCCAGGAAGTCCAGGAAGCCCAGAGAATCCCAAAGAAGTTGAATCCAAAGAGGAACACACCAAGGCACATCATAATTACATTACCCAATATTAAAAATAAGGAGAGAATCTTAGAAGCAGCAAGGGAAAAGGAGACAGTTACCTACAAAGGAATTCCCATAAGACCGTCAGCTGATTTCTCAAAAGAGACCTTTTAGGAAAGAAGTTTATCAAGTCATGAAAGGTAAGGACCTACATCCAAGAATACTCTATCCAGCAATACTTTCATTTAGAATGGAAGGGCAGCCCTGGCTGATGTGGTTCAGTGGATTGAGCACCGGCCTGCGAATCAAAGGGTCTCAGGTTTGATTCCCAGTCAGGGCACACGCCTAGGCTGCAAGCCAAGTTGGGCCCCCAGTAGGGGGTGCTCAAGAGGCAACCACACACTGATGTTTCTCTCTCTCTTTCTCCTTCTCTTCCCCTCACTCTAAAAATAAATAAATAAAAATGTTTTTGTTAAAAAAAAATAGAATGGAAGGGCAGATAAACTGCTTCTCAGATAAGGTCAAGTTCAAGAAGTTCATCATCACCCAGCCTTTATTATATGAAATGTTAAAGGGATTTATATAAGGCATGGAGGGATATCGACAGGAGAGTGGGAGGGGGAGAGAAGAGGAAAAAGTACAGAGAATAAGTAGCATAAGTGGTAGGTAGAAAACAGACAGGGGGAAGGTTAAGTATAGTATAGGAAATGTAGAAGCCAAAGAACTTATGTGTATGACCCATGGACAAAAACTAAAGGGTGGGGAATGGGGGGGGTGGGGCGGAGGGGAATAAAGGGGGGAGAATGGGACAATTGTAATAGCATAATCAATAAAATATATTTAAAAGTGATAAAAATATATAAATAAATAAAAATTAAAAATACACATAAAAAAGGAAACTATAAATAATGAATACAAGGTCACTAGTATAAGCAGCAAAAAGCCAGACTTATACTTCATCTAAATGATATTCACTTAATGTTTTCCAAAATTCAGGAAAATAAAACTTTAAAAAATGAGAAAAAATAAAAGGCATGCACTCTGGGAATCAAACCCACAACCTTTCAGTTATGGAATGATGTTCCAACCATCTGAGCCACACTGAGCAGAGCAGAAAAAAAATTTTTAAAGATTAAAAACAAGACTACCTTGTAATTATGTCTGAATACACACAAAAATGTGAACATTGTCTAAAACACAAAAACAACCAAATATATCCCTATCCTGGCTAATATGAAGGACTGTTGCCTCCTTACCAATTATATGTCTAGCCAATCTTCATTCCTCACACCTTTTAGAAAAGATTGACTAAGATACCCAATCATAGAATTATCTCTGCTTCCTGACAATATTAATTCTAGAACAAAGCTGTTCCCTTGAACCTTCCCACAAATTACCTAAGACAGCCCAAATCCTATAAATAGTTCTACTTTTACTAGAGACTCCCTCACTGGAAGGAGTCTATTAAGAAACACATTTTGTTCAATTATAGGTGTGTTTTTGGCGGTCTTTGGCTGATAGGCATTGACGTTGGCATAAGCAATTCAGACTGGATGATGGGGCCATTCCCTGAGATGGAAAAAAATAGGGCATAATAGTGGCTGGGGTTGACCAACTGTGCCAACTCCTCTGGCAAGCCTATGTCTCTGGATGCCCCAGGCAGAAACCGGAAGACTTCTCACAAGCGGTCTGTGGTCTTTACTGACGCCTCCTGTTGTTCCCTCTAAGGCATCACCAACTTCATTACATGAAAACATAGAAGGAATTAATAGCTGATATTTAATGAATCCGTACCGTGTGCCGAGAAGCGTTCTAAGGGCTCTATATGCTTCAGTTACTTCTCCCATCAACCCTATGAAGATAGGTATTATTATTATCGAGTTTTACTACTGAGAAAACTAAGACACAGAGATTACATACTTTACATACCTTGTGGAATGAGGATTCGAACTTAGGTCATATTCAAAGCCGGACAGACCAATCCTCAAGCTTTGGCCTACTAAGCCAAGGCAGCCATCTTGTTTGTAGTCTACAAGGACTACAACTTCCGGGATTCCTTGCGGCAGTAGCTCTCCACACACAACAAATCCCGGCGTGCCCCTGGGCGGCCCGGGGTGGAGGGTTCTAGAAGGCGTGACGTGAGGTCAAGAGCAGGCTCGGAGGCGGACACCTCTCAGCAGTCGCTGTGGCTGCAGCTGCCGGACCTGGGGACACGGGCGGCCAGGGCCGCGGGCGCAATCTGCTTAGCTCCTCGGCTATGGCCGCGCTCGGTCGGCCGTTCAGCGGCCTACCCTTGAGTAGCGGCTCGGACTTCCTGCAGCCGCAGCCGCCGGCCCTCTGCGGCCCGGCCTTGCCGCCGGGGGCGGCCGGTGCAGAGCTGGCCCCTCGGACGGAACCCCGCGTTTCCCCGAGCAGCCCCGGCGGGAGTGTGGCGCGCGGACGGTGAGGAACCCGGCGGGCGCGGGGCGGTAGGGCCGGGCGCTCCCTCCTCAGGACCCTTAGGGGGAGGCTTCTCAGCTCCAGTTTACTGCTGAGAAAACTGATCTCCAGAGACCCTCATGGAAGTCCCCGGAGGTCGTGCAGCCCGGGAGTCCCGTTTGCACTGCCGCCGGGAAGTGAGGAGACTTTCCCCAGCCGGACCAGGTCGGGCTGGGGCTGGAACCCGGGCCCCCCGGAGCCCCCTGGTCCCCCGGAGGGTGCAGCGCCCGCCCCTCTCTCAGGCGCGGCGCGGCCGCTGATGGGCACAACTTTCCGCGCCTCTCGCACCGCCAGCCTCCTCCTCTGCGGAGTGGGTCCTCCTAGTGATGGCTTGGGAAGAAAGCGCTCATCCCGGTGCCGGCCCCGAATGCATTTTTCCTCCGTGCATCTCCCCAAGTTTATCTCCCATTACCGCGACGGGGTGGAAAGTGTAGGTTCCAGTCTCCAGTTAGGTCCGGACCTCCCAGCGTTTACCTGATGGACCTGGTGACCGGTGCAGCCGTCCCGCTGGGCAGGGAAGGGCCCGCTGGGCAGGTCTGGGGTGGGCAGCTCACTGGATGCGGCAAGCACAGACTCCCTCCTTTTCTCCGGCGACTGATTTGTTTGTTTGTTTCAGCAGCGTTTCAGTTCCCTGCAAAAAGAAACACAAGCTAGAGCTGGAAGATGATGAGTAAGTTTCAGGCGCCGTTTGTTCGCTTAAGGGTCACTTAATTGACCGTAATGTATATCCTCAATGATTTGTTTTAAGTGAAAAGGCGAAACGTTAGGGGTGTCTGAAAAGGAGGCACAGGAAGTGGAGAAAGTAACTGGGTGGCTGGCAAAGTTCAGAGACTTTGCACTCTGTGATGGATTGTAAAGTTTAAATTTTGAGCCGTGTGAATGTTGTTACACGCATAAAGTAAAAGAATTCCAAGTGTGTAAGAGGATGCGTGTTGAAAAGGCTTAACTTCCACGGTCACAGTTCTCCCCAGGGGTTACCCCGTTTCCTGTTACCTGTATCTCCTGTGGAAGATAATTTAAAAACTTAAAAGCTGCCCCGGCTGGTGTGGCTCAGAGGGTTGAGCACCAGCCTGCGAACCAAAGGGTCGCGAGTTCGATTCCCAGTCAGGGCATAGGCCTGGGTTGCAGCCAGGTCCCTGGTTAGGGGTGTGCAAGAGGCAGCTGATCCACGTTGATATTTCTCTCCCTCTTTCCTACCCTTCCCTTCTCTTTAAAAATAAATTTAAAAGCATATTTTTAAAATTAAGGGAAAAAAGTAGATTCGAAAGTTGCCTTATTTTAAAAACCACTGGTTCAGACAGTATGTATGTTCTTTATTGCCTTGGGATTGCTGTGAGTACACAGGGACCTCTTTGCTTTTATCTTTTGGGGTTTCCTATGAGAGGCTATTAAATAAAGGATTCTAGTGCCTCTCTGGCCGGGTAGCTCAGTTTGTTAGAGTGTTGTTCTGATACGCCAAGGTTGCAGGTTTGATCTCTGGTCAGGGCACATACAAGAATCAACCAGTGAATGCATAAAACAGTGGAACAATAAATTAATCTTTCTCTCTCTCTCTCTCTCTCCCCCCCTCCCCCCCCCTTTCTCCCCTACCCCTTCCTCTCTCTAAAGTCAATAAATAAAATTTTATTTAAAAGTTATCCACCTTTAACTTACAGATGGAGAGAGTGAGGCCCTGGGAGGATGAGGGATTCGACATTTGGGTTTATAATGCCCAGAAGTATGCTGCCCAGCTGCCAATACATGGCTCTTATCAATACTTGGAAGTCATTTACATGGCCTTTTCTTTGGGACTTAATCATCACTCATCCCTCACTATTTGCAAAGTAGACCTATATAGGCATGAAATAATTTAGTCCAAATCATGTTGGGAGGCCAGAGATCAGAACCCAGCAATTACATTTGATTTCATTAAATAGTTGAATTGTTGATGTGCTAGGAAATTACCTGTTCCCTCTAGATTTATTCTGCTTTTCTTAAAATATTTTGTTATGTGTTTAACTTTTTCTTCTGCTTTCCAAAATATCACATACTTGAAATGATTCAAGTATTATAGAAATACATATAGCTAGACATTCTTAGGAATTAAAATTAATTATAAGTTAAACATGTTTAATAGCTTATTCCAATAAAAAATCTAGGTTCAAGAGAGCATTATCACTTGTCAGATTTTGTATCACCAGAGACTTTAATATTGATTTTCATAATCTTAACATAGAATAGAAACTTCTTGTGAAATAGTACTGATTCCTTTGACCTTCAGTTTAGAGGATGAGAAGCTGTGGTAGTCATGAATGAATTTTGTTGGTTGTAGAGCTGTGTATTGGTCTTGAGATTGTACTTGCTGATGCCCAGACAATAAAGTACTTTTGGTCTAAATACTTAAATAGAAAGGGGCTGGTTGTGTTAACTTGCTTCAGGCAGCTTTCAACTAAATTGGTCCATCATAGTGCTTGCAGATACTAGTTCATGGTAAGAGTTTGAATAGTTGAACTTTACTAAGGAGGCTGGAGGATTTAGTGAAAATGGCACAGAAGTAGGATTCGGGACCTCTGGGGTCTGTCTGGTGCCCAGCATATGAGCCCTATCTTATATAACACTTTGGAGGGGGCACTTTAGTTTTTCTAGGTCCTAGTTTCCAAATCTGCAAAACAAAGAAATTGGATTTGATGAACTCTAAGGTCTCTGTGAAATAATAAAGTTTTCTAGGAAGTAAAGATAGTTTATGTTTGAAGAATAGTGTACCCCATTAGTCAAGAACTCAGAGAGACAAATGACAGTATGACATTTGGGAGAATACCAAGAAATTAGCAAGATCATCACCTGTAGTATTTGGAACTGACTTAGTGAGGCATATATTTTTGCTGTAAGGGAATATAGGATGCCTGCAGACCACTTCCCCATATGACCAGTTTGATGGAGCAGCAGCAGCAGTATGACAAAATATGGATGGTCCTGAATTGCTGCTTTTCCTTGCTCCCACTTGACCAAAGTCAAATAAATAGGAATGATTTTAAGTTCCCACAGTGAGCACTTCTAATTTGAAAAAGCAAAATCTTGCAGGAACAGCTTAGTTTGGCAGTAGAAGCAGTAGAAGAAGATATCCCAAGGCGATTGTGAGAGTAACAGAAAAGAAAATGCATGCTTTTCCATCTTGTAAACACACACTGTCAAAATTGTTAGTTTTGTTTTCCATATAAGAATTTTATTAGAGGGATGATATGCATTTCGTTTATATTAGTCAGGATTTTCATTGTAACTTTTTTTTTCCAGTTGCCCAGTAAGAAAGAAAAGGCTAACTGAAGCAGGGCTCTGTGCTGGTCCTAATGACTGGATTCTTTGTGCACATCAGGATATAGAAGGTCATGGAGTAAATCCATGCACTAGTGGCCTTTCTGCACCTGGCATGTTAGATGTTATTTGTGAAGAAATGGATCAGACAACTGGAGAACCACAGTGTGAAGTTGCCAGAAGGAGGCTTCAGGAGATTGAGGACAGGTGAGTGGGCAGCATATATAGAGGGCATGTTGCTGTTCTGTGTCATGTCGCTACTCTTTTAATCTAGTCTAATTCATCATGTGATGATACCTTGATCCTAAACCTTTCAGAGAGACTGTAAAAGTAAGGAAACTCATGTACACATTAAATGGTAAAGTGACCTCATAGAACTGGACAGAATATTTTCACTTACTATCTCTGAATATTAATATTTGGTTTATGGGAATTTTCAGGGACACATTCTTCAAATTTGATTGCATCTAACATAAAACTTTTGTTAAATGAACTATTGAGTAATTCTTCTGTATGTAATTTTTCCACTCAATGTATAGCCTCATTTTACTTGACCTTTTGATGTAGCACCTGTTGCCTTTACCCTTTTTTATTTTAAAAGTTGTGTCCCATTACTAGAATATATAATAGATTGACTAAATGAGTTTTTTTCCTCTGCTCCTGCTGCCTTTATTTAGAATAATTGATGAAGATGAAGAAGTTGAACCTGACAGAAATATTAACCATCTCCCCAGTCTTGTCCTTTCTGATACCATGAAAACAGGTTTGAAGAGGGAATTTGATGAAGTCTTTACAAAGAAAATGATTGAGTCCATGTAAGTTTTGGTTCCTGGTTTCCATTCAGTTACAACACTAGAGGGAAAACCCAGTGTCTCTAGATGTAGATGCTGGGTGTCCTACCCTAGCCATCTCTTCGTGTCCTGATCCCCAGCCAAGTGAAAGCACAGTAAGTTTTGTATTTAGCCCAGGTTGCAGACAGACCATTTCAATTCAGGCTGCTTTGCCTACGTTCACTGAATTCTTTTGAAGTCCTGAAATGTACTGTATTCTATTTGGGAATGGGAGGATTGGCAAGAGAGACATTTAAAAAACATTTTTCAAATTATAAGAAGTTGTTTATTTAGAAAGTTATGAAAGTAATAGAAATAAGGGTTTTTTTTTTTTTTCCTAGAAATAGGAAAAACTGGGTTGCATAGGCTCAGGAAACAAGTTACAGAGGCAGAAGGCCCTTGGAGCTTAGGGAAGAGAAAGGCAAAGGTATTGAACGCGCCTGGGAGGAAGAAGGAGAGAGAAGGGAAAGACGAGGCCCATCAGAGGGACATAGGATCCACATTTCAAAGCTTCTTGTTTACCTGCCTTTCTCAGTTATCTGGGGAACACCATCAAAACCTAGGAAATACAAAATGTCTTCCAGCAATCAAAAAAGTTATCACAAAGGCTACAAATCAAAGCTCGTATACTTGTCTCCTAATGTATATGTCCCCTCAGGCCTTCTGCTCTAAGAACCATCTTGTCCCTAGTGTAGACACAGTTTAATGAGTTCAGTTTTCTGGTTTCCTAGATCATCAGAGTAGAAGCACAGAAACAGCTAGTGAGAGCAGAACAAACAAACACAGTAGTAAGTAGTAGAAGTATAGTGTGAGGACAAGAGAAGAAACTGGAAAGTGGACATAAGAACCTAAAAAGTAAAACATCCTGGGGCTCCTTAACACAGGAACTAGTGATAGCTCTGTAATTCCTATAGTTTTTGAGCCTAGATGATCTCAAGTCATCGTTATCTCCTGTAGGCAAGTGATGACATGCCATTCAGGTGCTGCTCTGCTAAGAATTGATGCTGGGTGAGGGTGAGGGTCAAATACCTGAAAAGTTCTCTTAGGACGCCACTCCCAGTGATGCTGGGTAGATGAGGCATTATTGCCTTTGGCCACAGTGAGTTCAGCTGCTGCTTGATGTTAGATCACAGAGTTTCTGGGTTAGCCGTCTAGCTTAAATTTATAATTTATTGCCCAGCCCTGAGGGTGGATAAATAGGTTAGCCAAGAGTAAGCAGGTCACACTGCCCTCCAGACTTGGTAGTTTTCCATAAACTAACCGTTGGAGGTATTCTTCATTGTTTGTGTTTTATTTTGCCTTACTTACCTTTGGACCCTAGAAACCATCGAACCATTAGTGGTTGGCGGAGGACATGGGGGGACAGGCATAGGCATTGGGCCCGTAATCATTTAGGTTTACTTCAAAAAGCATTTATACTGGTACTTCATAGCTATACCAAGTAAAGGGCATACTGAGCCACTTTTAATGTGTTTGTCCAGTGTTTCATTTTCATCTATAATGGTTTAGTACTAGATAGTAGCCCACACCATACTATTAAAAAGTTAAGATGTTAAAGGCCTCTATTTTTTCACATTGGATGTTTGTATTCTAATCACAGCACCAGTACAACCAGTTGGTTTGGTTAAAAAAATGCATGCAGAACTGTAAAATTTTATGTACTTGAGTGTCCTTTCTAAAGATTAATTTTGATTTTCATAAATCTCTTATTTTGATACTGTCAGCTCTTAATTCTACCCATTAAATAGCAGACATTAGCTTTTTAACATACAGTTTTTATTTTCATGTCCTAAAATTTTTTATTAAAAAATCTGTATTTTATGTCTTAGGAGCCGTCCTTCTATGGAGCTTGTGCTCTGGAAACCTCTCCCTGAACTCCTTTCTGATAAGCCAAAGCCATCATCAAACGCTAAGAACTACACAGGAGAGAGCCAAACTAAGCATGCCATTGCTGGCACTGCCTTCCCTGGAAGAACTGAACTGTTCTTGGAACCTCGGCGAACAGGGATGCATATTTACAGTAGTTTGGAGACAGCTGCTTGCACAGAAGAAGAGATGGAACTCTAAAAATCTGTTTCTATACTAAAGGTGTCAATTTTAGAAGGCTCATGTGTTTAATTGAAACAGGTGTATCTCCACCTGTGATTTGGGGTAGGACTGATTTTGGGTAGCCATTTCTTAAATTCAACTTTTTGCCAAGGAAGCTTGTCTCAAGAGAAAAACTTTTCTAGAGGGATTATTATTGTGAGATTACAGTGTGCACAGGCAAGTACAGAAACTATATGGTAAAGGGGACTTAAACCGTTCATCACGTGGTCTAAACCACAGGTGGCAACACAAGGCCCAAGGGCCGAATCCGGCCCTCCCCTTGTTTTATCCAGTCCAGCACCTTGTTCCTACCCAGCGGCAGCGCCGAGTTCCTTGCCCCTAGTTAAGAAGTGGTTACATTTCTACAGTCCTAAAGTTACATTCGGCCCTTTGAAGGCGAGGCTGATGTGGCACCCGGTGAAAATGAGTTTGACACCCCAGGTCTAAACCATTCAAATACTTGGAGAAGACTCAGACACTTGAGTTGAAAAAGATGCATTAAGAAAGAATACTGCTACTACAACTGTACCCTGCCAGTTGAATCATAACTTTATCTGTAGATATGAGCTCTGTTTACAGTGGTGACTATGATCAGGGAGAAGGAGGGAAAAAGCAGTAGCTTAAGCCTGTTGCTAAGAAATTTTATAGAGGCTCTGAAACTTATACATTAGTTGTCAATTTAATGTAGTTAAATAGCCAGTAGCTTTGTGGCTCACCTCTTTGCCTCTGAAAATGCAATGAAAACACAAAGAAGTTGTTTTTCCTTGGAGGGTTTTTCGGTTTTATTACTATGGTTCCTTGGATTCCCTTGTGTAATTGATAAGCCAAGCAATTCAGTAATGTTTACAACTTAATCAACTTTGATAATTTAAAAGATTTAAAGGTAACATTGGCTATGAGAGAAGTTATCTTTTAGGTAATCCCAAGGAAGTGCTGTGTTAACTAAGCCCAGCATTGATAACTTCAGTAGTTTAAAAAAAAGGTTGTACCTGTATTAGCTAGTTGAGGTTTTAATGTTAATTTAGAACAATGACTGAATAATTAACGGAGAACATATGTGCAGGCAATGTTGAGATTTACTGAAATAGCCAATTTGCCTGGTGCTTCAACTATTGTGCAGTATCCTAAAAGTTAGCAGAGAATAGCTGCCTGCTAGAGGAAGTCTTCATTTTTCAGACCTAAACCAGCTCAAGATGTCCTTTGGGGATAACCAGGATTGAAGTTTTTCATTTCTCAGGAAGAGCTCTTCTGCGTAGCAAGGACTCAGTAGTGCAACGTGAAATGACAATTCCTTTAATGCTACAGAATATTCACTATAACTTATTAAATGCGTGTAATAGTGTAATGCTGGCCCTTTACTCACAGTGTGAACAGGAGACCACCCTAGTTCTTTTTGTTTTCTGGGTTTCTTCCCCTTTTGGAGGAATCAGATACCTTGTGTAGGGGAAAAAAAAAAAGATTTATGCTAAGTATAGAGGTAACTTCTTTAGTAACTAGCTCCCAGGCATTTTTTGAAACACTCTTGAAATCCCTCCCCTTTGTTACAGATGGCATAGAAGTCACAAGTCTGTTTATTGGACTGTTTCTTCTCTTGCCTTTTGTTCCTGCTTTCTCTATTTCTGTCTGGATAGTCAGGAAAAGATTTAATGTTTAATATTTAAACAAAATATTTAATGTCTACACAGTAATATTACTCAAACTTCAAATCAGTATTTAAACCAGCTCATAGTTTCTTAATCTCGGATTTAGAGATGAATGTAAACTGTATTCTGTTGAAATCTGCAAGTGTTTGATTCATGCCATTTGAAGAACTGCTTTTAGGTCATTGTTTAATGGGACCAACTTGCAAAGTTTGTAGCCTTAAAGAAATCTCCATGCTAAAAAAAGTTTGTTCTAGTACAACCCCAAAACGTGAAGTGACTGCCTGGAATTTGGAGTTAGTCCCAGTGTTAGGGTAGAAGGGGAGGTGACAGCTTTCCCAGGAAGCACCCAAATACACTGACTGTCTTCTGTACGCATTGTTGGGCAAGCCTCTAATCAAAGGTCTGTGTGATGAAAAGGAGGAAAGAAGAGCCCCCAAACAAGGCTCTGGTACCATTGATAAATACAGGAGAGGGTTAAGGTTCTGTTCATTAAAATCTTAACAGAGCTTGTTTCAGGAGTCTCGATATCTGACATAATTTTCTGCAGGAAAATGGATGTTTAATGTTTCTTTTTAAACTTCTTTCATATGTTCATGCAAAAATTGTCGTCTTCATTCTTGTGGTGCTTATTTATCTGAGCCATCTCCACAGTCCCCAGGATTCTGCTTTGTTTTTCTTTTGTAGCACAAGGCTTTTGCTTTTGCCTTAAGGTTTTCCTAGAGGAATAGGTCTTTTCATTTGGTACAGCTTTTGCAGCATGGATCAAACATTAGCTTTCTATGCTAATGTGTGAAGAGAAAAAATTATCTAAAGCAGGTAAGCTTTAACGAACAAAGGTATATTTTCTCTGAGTTTGAGTAGGGTGTGTGTGGGTTTGTTTGTTTTTTTTTAATTAGTATGAGGAAAGTAAGTCAAGTTCCCGCAAATATTAATCAGCCAAATTTTTTAAAAATTTCATTCTTGAAAGGTGCAAATATAAAATTTAGAAACATAATTAGAACCTTGGCAAGAATGTTTACCAGCAAGTTTATTAAGTATTTTGGATTTGGAACTTGGTTTTGTTTTTTAATAGTGGTAAGAATGGTACAGTACTAGGAAAATTCTGTCAATTTTACTTTAAAATGAGAATCTGGTGTTACTGTATTTTATTGTTTTCAATAAAACTTCATAAGTGTTTTGGACTTTCTGAGATACTTGTATTCATGTACTTAAGTAAATGTAACAGCCACTTTGCTTTCCTCTAAATTGTATTTGAAGTAGCGTTCATATCAGTGAGGGGCTAAAATGTACTCTGAAGAGATGATTATTTGGGGCTAAAGGTAAATTTCATAAATGAATTAGCTATTTGCAAAACAGGCATACTGTGTTTTGCCATTCCAAAGCCCTTAGAATGCTTTCCACTCTTACTAGCAATTCACTGCTTGTTGCCAGTCAACGACATTGATTGGTAATGGCGATTGATTGCCAGTATTCAGATGACAGTGATGACTGAGTCTTCAAAAATGTTCAAATATGAAGTTGAAAATGGAATATAGAGCTCACAGTTCTGTTGTCTTCATAGGTTTGGGACCTTTAACAATCAGGAATAGGAAAATTCCATGGTGTTCAATTACATGATCATTCCTTTCTTGACATGATAGGTCACTGGGTGGCAGTGTTGCCTGCATATTTACAACCATTGTTAATAAATGGGGATCCCTGACTTATGGGCAAGGCAGAGTTAAGTTTGGGTTGCAGTTACAGAAAACTCAGGATCTTATTTTTTCACCAAAACATGGAAATCTTAACTAAAAGTTACCTTTAAAAGCTTTTTTTAAAAAAAATATTATTAATGGCCTCATGACGATTATTCAGGAAGTTCTTTCAAACAAAGTAAAACAACTTTATTAGTGCATGTGAAAGCATTTAAACAATCATTTGTGTGTGTGTGTGTGTTTTGAAGATTTTATATTTTTAGGGGAAGGGAGGGAGAAAGAGGGAAACATCAATGTGTGGTTGCCTCTCATGTGGCCCACACTAGGGACCCAGCCTTCAACCCAGGCATGTGCCCTGACTGGAAACTGAACCAGCGACCCTTTGGTTCCCAGCCCGCGCTTAAAAGTTCTTTTACCTGTTTGCTAACTAAAACCTTAGTAGATAATGAAAAGATAGTATTATAATTCAATTCACCAGGTCCAGTGTTCAGACTTGACCAGTGGTTTTACAATCTTTTTGCAGCCATACCTAAAATGGCATTTAGATTTCATCGAAATCTACAGTGAAGTTCAGGCAGTGTAATACTTCATACTTGAGGGGGAATATGGTTTTGTGTACATCAGTGTGGTTTGAATATTCTACCATTGGCATTTTAGAGATGACAACTCTAGCCAGATAAAGATGTCTTTCAACAACTGATGAGTGGGTAAATAAGCCAGTCTTGCTGTCTCTTAATGAACATATAGAAGTCACAAGGTAAAGATTTAATTCTTTGGAGATTATAGACTTTAACCAATGCCATAAAATATTCCTGGAGTAGGCAGCATTGCCTTCTGCCTATAGTTCTGTGCCTACTTTGTGTCTGCTCCAGTAGCATGCCTAGAAAAGCAAGGAAGCACACAAAGATCTGTGTTACAGGCCAGTGGAAATGGTGTTCAGCCATTTGTCACCTGATTTTTTTCAATTATGGACAACTCTTAGCATTTAATAGAAATTGTGTTTTGGTTTTGTAGGGAAAGGTCTTGATTTCTGTTTCTAACCATTGGATTTAGTGTTTCAATATAAAGATGTCCTTGAATACCAGGTGCTTTTCTCAAGACTGAGCAGTGTTTACTTTTTTCACCCATCTGTCCAGGAAGTGAAAACCCCGATAATCTACACAGGTTATGTATGTCCTGTGTGTTTTTCCTGTTAGTACAGCTGCCTCTTTCATGTGATGTCATTGAATGTAAATTACTGGAGCCTCAGTTGCCAGATGCTTGTGCTATTATGATGGAGGCTTAAAATGCATCTGTAATTGCATCTGCCTACACAATCCCTAAATGTATTCTCAGCTCTTAAGTTATCAAAAATCAGGTGATCAAGTTTTTAATCACAGGGACAGCTGGAGATAGTCCTTACATTTATGATACAGAAACTCTTGAGTCCAAGTAAGCTTGCATGCCAAGAACCAGGATTGGGCTCTGGCTTCAGTGACCAGGGATCTTAGGCTGCCTTGCTTGCAACTATGCTTGTGGACATGGCTCCAGTCACACCAAAAGCATTCCCTTGTATTTGGTTGAAACTATACTTTGCATTTCCTTGCTGTTTGGGACTCTTTGAGTCCCATCTCCCTTTCTGTACTGTACTCATTCACTTTGACCTCCCCAGAAGTTGTCTTAATAAATATTGGCATAGAATGCTGGCATAGGTGAAATGTTTTCAAGTGAGGAAGCCCTTTAATATCTTGTAAGAGGATTCCCAAGGAAGAGGTGCACCATGAAGGATGATGAGGTCATCAAGTATCTAGTTTGGGGATTGTATTAATATCTAGGATTTTTCCTTGAACAGGTTCATTCTTTAGTGAAACAAGTTCTAGAGCGTATCTAATTCAGTAAGAGATTAAAATCCTTCCAAAGCGGATTAGGTGATAATAGCTAAATTCTGAGTGCTTGGGATGGTGCCCGGCATATCCTAAATGCTTATATCACGTTTGAATTGTTTAACAACTGTTAGAGAGGTTGACTATTATGCCCCTTTACAGATGAGGAAATAAGTGATATTAGACATCCAGGGTTACCCAGCTAACAGTGGCAGAGTTAAATCAGGGAGTCTGATTCTAGAATACGCTCTTAATTCCTTTAATAATTGCAAGAGAACTTTGATATTTAATGGCATGTCCTTCTCTCAGATGAGATAGTATAGCAAAACAGTGGTTAAGGGTTCTATTTCTGCCACTTACTAGCTGTGATACTGGTCCGTTGGGTTGAAGAACTGTCTCAAATACAGTAACTGCTCAGAGTAGATGATATCACTTATGGCCACCAGGATTTGGAGCAGGCAATAATTAAGGGGGAAAACACCTTCAGTCACTTTAAGAACTGGCATGCTTACTGAAGTTGGATAAATCACTACCATGGCAAACAGTGAAACACCTAGAGGGAACACAAGACAAGGTCCAAGAAGGAAGCAAAGAACAAAGACACTGCATTGCACTTTTTAATTGCATGGGTAGTTTTAAATAAATGGAGAAAGCACCTTCAGAAGTTACACTAGCAGGGAAAGATTCCATTGAGCATTTACATAGTAAATTTCTATAACTTTATAAAAGATTCTTGATCTTTACTGGAACTGTACATGAGGGAAAAGGAGCCCCCTCAGGTAGGTTTCTCTTTGCTTGCAGAAGCAAACTAAAGGACCTAAAATTGGAGGCAAGCCTGGGATGCTGAGAAGAGAGAAATGATAAAGGGCCATTCATAAATTCCCTGTCTGATGTCCTCTACATAAGTATTTTAGGGCAAACTGCTGCCCTTAAGATAAAGGTACAACCTCAAAAGCTGTAATTCTGCATTATTGTATTATATCGGAGTACTCTGCACTGCTGAATGTCAAAAGATAATACCTGGGGTGACCTGTGAGGTTTGAACAGACAAATTCTTTGCTATGTACCTTCTACTTTGGCTTTTGAATGAAGCACAAAAAACCACCTCTGCTATCTTCCAGGCAGTGTAATAGTCAAGGAAAAGGGTAGTATTGGATCATTCCTTAGACACTAATAAGCTGGGGAAAAAGTTCATTGGCAAAACTGTCCTCCCAAGAATGGTCTACACCAAGCAGAGAGGACATATCGCTGAAAGGGGAAGGAGAGCCCTCATATCTACAGTCACTGTAAGCATCCAGGAGGCAGGAAGATGGCTTCAGGCAGTGGCTGGATGAAAGTAGATCTGGGATATCCAGCTCCGGAATGAAGTCATCTTCTGCAAGTTCTTCCTTCACTGCAACAGTTAATTCAGGGTGATCTTTCTCTGAGGGGCTGGAAGGTGCTTCCTCAATTTTCACTACCACATTAGCTTGGCTCTCTGTCTCAGAGGGTATCTCTAAGACTAGGGGTTTGGTATATACGTGGTCAAAACGAATCAGTTCATTAATGGCTTCCAGCTTGGCTGATGACGTCCCCAGTGATGGATAAGGGGAGGTCGGTAAGGAACTGGGGCCTTCTGGGTAGACCTCTGGGAGCTGCTCCACACTGGTAGGCTCTGGAGAAGGACATCTGAGGAACATGACTGGGTCCAAGTTGAACAGAATACCCAACAGGATATCAGACTGCAAGAAGGAAAAAATAAATGGGAGTCCAACTATTAGAATGCACCTGGGAATCCACCTAAAATACTTAGTACTAGGTTCCACAATGTAAATTAATCATCATACTGTATGATAACCTCTGCAACCCGCCAAATCCATTTACCTTGAATCACCTGGAAACAGGAAGGTAGTAGATGTTCACCCTTAACCCAACCCAAGCTAACTTATACCCTAATCTGTCTGGTTAGGGATATTGGGCATGAAAGAGATGTTATACAGCTCTTTAGTAAATCCAAATAACCCCTACCTCAGAGTCCGAAGAGTCAACACTGTCAGGATCCATGGGGAGATGTTCTGGAGGGGTGACAACTGGGCCTGCACCTGCTGCAGAGGTGCACGTAGTCTGAGTGCTGCGGACTCAGCAGACCCGGCCACCGGCCTCACTCCTTCCCCCTGAGAAGAAACACCAAAGTGAATAAACTGCTCAAACAGCTGAGAATCCCCAAGGAAAAATGCTCACAGGGAACGTGATTCTCGACTTTCAATAAACTTAGAAAACTAATCTTTACAGCTGAAATCTTTCCCTTACCTTTATTATTTCCATTTTCTTGAGTCCTCCTCAAGAAAAGATGAGAAAAGGGAGTAAGACTAACTTTTCATTGTAATTTTATATGCTATGAAACATTTTTTACTCCCTAAAGATTCATGCAGGATTAATATTCTCCTCTTTAAGATTTATTTACTTTCAGAGAGAGGGGAAGGTAGGGAGAAGGAGAGGGAGAAAAACTTCAATGTGCATGAGAAACATTGATCGGTTGCCTCTCGCATGCCCCCAGCTGGGGACCTGGCCCACAACCCAGGCATATGCCCTGACCGGGAATCGAACTAGCGACCTTTCAGTCTGTGGACAACTCCCAACCCATTGAGCCACACCAACCAGGGCTACGACTGATATTTTTAAATAATATCCTAATGATAGTCTCCGTAATAACATCCCTAAGTAATACAGTACTATAGTAAATTCAGGCCCAGAATCTTTTTGGATAGTAATTATTTTAAAGTTTGTCTTGAATACCACTACCTTCACAGAGTAGAACGGCCCTATTGTCGATCTTAGACCACTGTCACCGAAGTTAAGAGAAGCCATAGATTAAAAGCCATAAATTTTTTTTTGTTAAAGAGAGGGAGAGAAACATCAATGTGTGGTTGCCTCTTGAGCACCCTCTACCAGGCACCTGGCCCACAACCCAGGCATGTGCCCTGGACTGGGAATCAAACCGGAGACCCTTTTGCCTCGCAGGCCCGCACTCAATCCACTGAGTCACACCAGCTAGGGCTAAAAGCCATAAATCTTCCATCAGAGAAGTGTCACTATGAAAATGCATCCTTTCCTTACTCATTCATATTCATCAAAAAGCTACTATAAATTTAGTAACACTCAAAGTCAGATTTGACTGGTTCTCTTATTCTGGGTCTCCTTAATACTAGCACATCTTACTGGCTAGCAACATTTGTTAGTATTTACCGTTAAGAGAGCCATGTAACTTATTTTAATTGTTAGGACTTTAGTATTATTCAACACACAACTGAAAATAAATGTGTCATTAAAGAAAGAGGTCATGTCATGTCACTTAGAACCATGTCCCTTCTCACATATGGCACCAAATGAAGGAGATACTTACCTTGGTCTCTTCCTCCTCTTCTTTGGAAGCATCCTGAACCTGGGCATCCATCCCCAAGCGCTGTCTTAACTCCTGGTTCTCTACCGCAAGGCCATGAGTTTTCTCTCGTAAGAGTTGATTTTCTAGCAAAAGTTTTTGGTTCTGGAAGAAAGTTCATAAAAGGCCATTAAAACATCTAATTCTTTCACTTAATATACCAGATGACGTTTTGCTACAATTAATTTCCTTCTACATTAGAATGTAGATCCAGTTCTATGCTTATCCAGTTCATATTAGGTATTAGAAGGCACGGTCATAATTACTAAAAGTAAGTTATTTAAGAAGGGCCATTTCATGGGGTCACAAATAACACAATGCCTCCAACTAATACAGACCTCAGCGAAGGGTGACTTGTAGCTTTAATTTAAATATGTTAAAAAAAATCCTATCTTGAACTGGCAGGTAATAATAAAAGTGGACTATAAAATCAAAATATGTAAAACAAGAAATAAAAACAATATAAATAATCCTTATGTATTCAGGATGTGTAACTGGCAACAATTTATGATCAGGTGGACCCTAAAAGGGACAGGGAACTGTTAGTGGACTCTGGCCAAGCCAGGATGGGCTCAAGTTTAAGCAATGATTTCCTATCTGCTCTTAATAACTTCTTAGTACTGACTTGATAAACACTGTTGTAATGTTGTAATTCACCAACTTTGAAACAGATCTAGCACCACATGCCAGAAGGTCAATCATTCTCTCATCAAACTTCACCATTTAACCATCTACCTAACTACCCTAACTTAGATTAGTTTAACTTTTAATTACACGTTCAATTTTATTCTAAAGGGACTGAAACAACTTGGGATGGGCAACAAATATCAGAACATTTATCAAGGAAGGATATTACAATGGATAAAAGAGAAGAGGTTAGCCTTAAGTATTTTTACCTCTTCTTCCAAATCTACCACTTGTTGTTCCAGCTCACTCATTCGAGCTTTCTTTCGGTCTCTGGCAGTCTGAGCTGCTACTCTGTTTTTCAGTTTCCTAGGAACAGAAGGGATATACCACACTGAGTCATCTCAAACCTTATTTATATCTGTATTTGAAAACTTGGCCAGCTGGTGCTTTCACATCAATTTACAGTATACGGTAGACTAATGGTAAAATACACTTCAGGCTCTTCCCCTCAATAAAATAAAACAAAAACACAGCCTTCTTTCCATCTAGCTTGAAGAACTGCTTTATTCTCTTCCATATTGCGTCATCCGCCTCAGTCTCATTCCGGACACAGCATGGGGGCTGGACACAAATTACTCATCTTGCAACATAAGAAATTTCCTCCTCCCTTTTCCACTCCCCCGTCGCTTCCTGACTCCAATTCCCTCCAACGGGATCAACCTGGACTATCTAAATCTAGTGAAGGCCTTAGTTGCGCAATGACATAAACCCTCTCTCCCCAAGCACAGCTCAAACAGGGGAGAGGCTGATGCCTTCCTCCCTAGAGCTGAGATCCTAGGCAGTCCTGGATCCTAGATCCTCCTAGGCCGGAGCTGTGTCTGCTGGCAGAGGCACTTAATAAACCACAAAGTGCACAATGCTCAGAAAAGAACTAACATTACTTAGTTAAGTAATAGGCATTACTCTCTTAATCTCCCCAACGACCTCAGGAAGTAATTACCATTTTAAGGCCGCAGAGACTGAGTTTGACTAGTAAGCCACACAGAGCTCACGGCCCTTTCAACCGCTGTCATTTCAGCTGCTCCTCAAAATACAGTAGGTAAACCGAGAGGCTATTCGACTCCAAGTTCAGAAAAGCTGCTTCTGTGGTCACACATCAAAGGGGCCTGGAACCCACATACCCAGCTCTAGGCATCTCTAATGAGATAGAAAAGAAGGAAATAAAAAAGACCTGAGCAGCCCGGACTCAACTCAGCGCGGTGGATCCCATCAGTCCACACTTCCTGTCCCGCCCCGCGCCACGCTGGCACCGGACTGGCCAGGCCAAGGACGCCCGAGCGCGGCCCGATCCACACCCAGACCCCTGTCCCGGTTTCAGATCCGGTCCCAGACCCGGATCCCTCGCCCACCTCCGCAGCGCCTTCTCCTCAGGGCTCAGGTGTGTCAGGCGCTGTCGCTTTCGCGCCTGGGTTGGACCCCCGCTCTCTGCCTCTGGGCTGGCCCCTCGCTGGCCCGCCGGCAGCATGAGTGGCACATTCCGGCCGGCCAGGGCTCCGGTGGCAGCGGCGGGCTTGCTGGACAGTAGAAGCACTTTGGGAGCCCCGGCGGCCGGGTTCTGCGCGGATGCCACCACTACCATGGCCCAAGAGTGTCTACACGAACGCGCACTGCCACCGCCCAGCCGCCTGGCCCGGCCGCCCCAGCCTTTCCAAGATCGTGGCCCCCCGCGATTGGCCAGCGCCGCGTGACGCACGGAGGATCTCGTCGCCTATTGGTTCCGAGGACCCTTCGGGGGGCGGAGCCAAAGTGTCCACCGTGACGGCGCTTTATCTCCTGGGGTGTGCGGGGGACATTTTCCCTGGGGCGACCGGCAGGACCCAGCCTTCGCCGCGTGCGGGGGCCCGCATGGCTGGGGCTAGGCGGAGTTTCGTCAGCAAACTAAATTTACCCCTCGGCTGACGCAGTTCTACTCGGAATGACAATTTAATTCGAAACCGAGAGATTTCTAGACGGACGAATTTTTACCCAAATGAACAGATATTTACCGCTGGCTGATAGAACTTAAACTCATGAGCCACTTTGTACGCCCGAGTGGACGGAGAGTCGAGGGAGAGCCGAATCGGGCCTTGAGTTTGAAAACAAAGCCTGTTAAGAAATTCTGCAGAATAAGAGCCTTTATTTAGATGAGATCGCGCATTTTTAGCTCATGGTAAGGGCTTAATAAAAACGATAGATGTTATCTCCGAGTGGCAGGAATACATATGTTTTAATTTTTCTTTCCATTTCTAAGTTTTCTAGTATGAGCATATGTAATTTTTTTAAGGAGAAAAAATATTTCACTTGTAAAAACGAAGGGAAGTTTAGGGTGTATGCCTGGCATTTGCAGCGTAAATGGGATGGGAGGAGCGGTAAGGGGAGAACAGCTAGGGAAAGCGGGGCCCTTGGGTTGGCAGCTAGGGAGCTATTTAGACATACGAATATTAACATGGAAAAACCCGAGAAAAGCACCTCACACATACAAGTTTACTTTATAAAAGCAAATTACAAACTGTTGTAATCCCTGGAGTCACAGAGCGATACAAGTAGTTACTGCTTCCTCTGGTCAGCATAGTTCTAAGTTCCAGGGAGGCAAAGATTCGTAAACTCTTAACCAGTGATTGGAATATCTGCAAAAAGTGAAAAGATAGAGTTAGTTCTAGGCAATTCTACAGCTTTAATATGTCAGATTAGCTCTTCAATTATATTTTGGTGGGGAGGGAACAGGATGGGAAGAAGGAACCTAATCAATTCAATCTCTTGTTAGGCAGGCCCTTTACAGGGGCTCAGTTCCTATTATTCCCACGGGTGCTCCATGAAATCTCCCAACATATTTTCTTCCTCCAAATAGGCAAAGTGAAATCAGTGACAATTGATTTAAAATGAGCTGGCCCTGCTCATGACTTCCTGAGCACACACTGCTTCTATGGACAGGAAAAGAGGTGGTGGTGATCCCCACTTCCCAGGACAAAGAAGCATGCCTCCTTAACTCTGGTCAGCTTTGAGCTACGTGGGTCCTAACGTGCCTGCAATGGTAGGAGAGTCGCCTCTGATCTCCTAGGCCTTTTGGGAGCAGTTTTTGGAGTTCCTTCTGGTTGAAAACTGCACATTTAAGGGTAAAGGACCTTGGAAAGCTGTAAGGTATTCTGAGAAAAGTCGTGTGATTGTCATGCAACCTTTTATTAAGTTAATATTTGTGAAGGCCAAGAGAATGTCTGGTACTGTGTGAAAAACTCCCGGAAAAACTGAAAAGAGACTTAAATCATTTAGGCATAAAAAGAAAATGCATGACATAGCCCAGCGAGTAACCATGTGGAGAAGGCCCCAGATGCTGGTGCAGACTAGAAAAGTTGGATGGATTGAATTTTGGTCTTGCTTAATGGGGTAGAAAAGGAATGTCGAAACCAACTCCCCCAGTTTTGTTTTCAAGGCTTTTATCTTTTTGATAAAATTTAAAACCATGCCCATTTTAAAGTAATTTGACACAATGCAGATTGCTATCTATGAATTCTCCAGCACTCATGTGCAAACCTTTGAACAGTTTCAGATCCTCCATGTAAGACTAATCTGACCATTCTTGCATCAGATGCCATTAGCATTTTAAAGCATTTACTAGGCACTTGTGATAAGAGCTCTAAAGTATAGGAAATACAAAGTTCTTAATCTTGATGAAATGTAAGAAAACAGTGATGACAAGCAGTAAATCATTAAGTCTAAATAAGTGTCAATGCAACAGTACAAAACCCAGTAACAGCCCTGGCTGGTGTGGCTCAGTGGATTGAGCACCAGCCTGCAAACCAAAGGGTTTTTGGTTCAAATCCCAGTCAGGGCACATGCCTGGGTTGCAGGCCAGGTCCCCAACAAAGGGGCGCATGAGAGGTAACTGCACATTGATGTTTCTCTCCCTCTCTTTCTCCCTCCCTTCCCCTTTCTGTAAAAATAAATAAAATCTTAAAAAAAAACAACCAGTAACAGACAGAAACTAAAATTCAAGAACTGCTCTAATATGGCAGTTGCTAACTATGTGTGGCCATTAGGCACTTGAAATGTGGCTACTCTGAATTAAAATGTACTGCAAGGATGAAAGACACAGTGGATTCGAAGACTTAGTATGAAAAAAATGTAAAATATCTCATCGATCATTTTTATATTGATTATGTGTTGAAATGATTGATTTTTTGAGTTCAACTGCTTTTTTAAAAATTAATTTTACCTTTTTAAAAATTGACTGCTAAATTTTTTTAAATTTACACAAGTGGCTTGCACTATGTTTTAATGGATAGCACTGGTCTAGATGATATTTCAGTGTGTGGGGTGGCACAGGTAAACAGAGAGAAAGAAGGGAAATAAAAATGTGTTAAGGTTCCTGCCTCCTTTAGGAAAAAGATATGCATAATGATTTATACTAGACACGATTAGAATAAATAGATGTGTTAATAGTGATTTTTGAATTAATGTGCATGTACCCCTAAGGGCACAAAGAGACTCTCCAAGCCACTTGTGTGGTACATGCATAAAATCTCTTCTCCAAGATACACATGCCTGAGAATGGTGTCTCTGAAGCAGATTCTTTTCCCCTCCTCTCTTTTTTTTTTTTAAATAAAATTTTTTTTTAAGATTTTATTTATTTAACTTTTTAGAGAGAGGGGAAAGGAGGGAGACAGAGAGGGAGAGAAACAGCAATGTATGGTTGCTCCTCACATGGCCCACACTGGGGACCTGGCCCACAACCCAGGCATGTGCCCTGACTGGGAATCGAACCAGGACCCTCTGGTTCCCAGCCTGCGCTCAATCCACTGAGCTACACCAGCCAGGGCTCCGGCCTCTCTTTTCACAGTCGCCATTCTTGCACCGTGCAGAGGGGAGACCTTTTCGCTCATGCTGAATCTTTCCAAGGTACCTGGTCCTGACATAGAAAAACCACTGAGGTTCCGAACAAATAGGCCAGGCAAGCTATTGGTGATGATACTAAGGGAAAAATATGACCCTCATCACTGAGTATCAAATCCCTTCCCAACTCCATCGGTTCTCATTCTTTGTTTTCAGGAAAATGGAAGGAAGACAAAATTGAGTTGTCAGCTGTGAGTTCAATACAAAAATTTTTAGTGGTGAATCATTATGCGATTTGGCTTCTAACTCAAAAGATGTTCAAACAATTGAAGGACATTGTTAAAATAGAATGCCTTCCACCCCCATCCTCTTAGCTATACGAACAACGGTTTTGGGCACTTACATTTTTGTAGTGAAAAATAAAACAAAATTGATGCCAAATCCTGTCCCATTCTAGCAGTGAGTACTATTAATCCATTGATACATGAATCCAAAGATATATTTCCAATATAATTTTACTTTCTATGTTTAATAATTATTCATCAAAAATTAGGAATGTATATTGTTTTCATAAATTTTATAATTTAATAAACTTTATAATTTAATAAACTCTATCTTATTTTAATTTAATTATGAAAGCTTTATGCAGAATTATTTTTAC